>VCJH01001465.1:906-14608 GCA_024140565.1 Backusella australiensis | reverse complement strand
AAAAAAAAAAGCTAAAGACGAAAGGAAAACAAAAAAAGAAAGAAAAAAAAAAGTGAGGTGGAAATAAATCAACCCACCAACAAAATAAGGGAGACGGTGTTTTAAAAAATTAGACAACCTACTTTCTTTATAAATGGATAATCCTTTATTAAGTTTAATTGCTTTTCTCTTTCTTTCTTTCTTTCTCCATTTCTTTACAAAAGTTGATCAAAAGAAAAAGAATCTGAAAAGAAAGATTGGAAATATATAACATCTTAAAACAAAAAGGAATGGGAAACCAAAGTAACATTTTACGCCCAAGCTTTTGAGCGAAGGTGACCCAGATTACCTGTTATGGAAGGTAGTACAATAATTTTATTTATAAAACACACTTTTTTCCCTGTTTTTTTTTTGTTTTCGTGTTAGAACTCTTCATTCCTTTTTATTGATTCAAGCATATTATTATAATATTTTATAATTTACGACAAGATGATGATCAAGATATTACATATACTTTGTATCATTAGTAATTTGGTGGTAATTAAGAGGCTTGGTTATTAGTACAAACCTTTCATATGCCTGTCTGCGCTGTTTAAAAATGAAAATGGTCTAGACGTATCTTTTTTTTTTTTCCACATAAAAAAAGAAGAAAAGTTTGTTTGGATAACTTTCTATTTTTGATCATCGCACAACAAGATGAACCAAGATATCCATTCTTAATAATAAAAATTGTGATAGACACATTCATTCTTTATATTGTATTCATAAATAATACTAAATAATAGTAGAAACAGGAAAAGAAAAAAAGAAAAAAGAAAAAAAAACCCCCCAAGTGAATCACAGCGAGTGTTTTTACTTTTTTTTAAAAAAAAGAAAAGTGCCTCAACACAATGTGCTGCAGGGTAGCGTTTGATTTATTGGTTCTCACTGTTGGCAGGTATTTTTTTTTTTTATTAAAAAAAATCATTTTTGTTGATATAGTGACGACAATTCTATCTCTGATGATGAATATAAATTAGCAATCATTTTAAATTTTATTATCTCTGCTGTTTCTACTTGTATTCGCTATTTTATATTAAATACTTCATATTAATAATATTAAGTGGCATAACCATTATAGTAAAAATAAACAAATAAATACAGCTACTTTGTCTATAAGAGTGAATATCAGGGCAACAAAAAATGGATGCCTGTGCGACTATAAATTTAAGACTTATTATCACATGCCAAATTTGGTTTGAAACAATGACATAAAGTATACGTCGTCGTCCTTTATTAAACATTAAGGGAAGTAGTTCTTTTTAACAACAACTGTTAAGAAAAAAGAAGCAGTAAATATACCAACAATATGTGTAAATACATCATTTACATTAAAACTTAAATTTATGTATAAAAAGTGATGAGATAAAAATTGAAATGGTTTGACACCAAAGTATTATTAAAAAATGTATTATGTAAATGATGTCATGCAATTCAACCCTAGGTTTGTTTTTATTAAAAAAAAGGTGCTCTTTGCTTTCTCTTTCTCTTTCTCTTTCTCTTTCTCTTTCTCTTTCTCTTTCTCTTTCTTTTATAAAACTACTTGCCTTTTTCTTATTTAAAAAAAAAAAACTCTCTCGTTTCTTTCCAATCTAAAGGTTAGTACTATCTCTATTCAATTATCAAATATGTACTTAAACACGCTCATAGTAAAAAAAACAAAATGGATCTCAACGAATTCCCCAGTCTTCAAGAGACCAAAATGCAATCATCTGAAAGTTCAGACCTAAGCACCTCTTGGGCAGACATAGCAAAATCCAACGCGTCCATCGATGATAAAAAATCAGATGCATCTACTGATGATAAAAAGTCAGATACCTCGAATGACTTGACTGCCTCCTTTGCACAAGTTGCAGGCCACGAAAAAAAACTGAGGGAAGAGTTTCCTACACCTGGAGAAGCCAACAATGGTGATAATTTAATGACTTCGTCGGGTGTAGGGGATTTATTAAGTAAATCAAAAGATGACCAAAAAAGTAGTAGTATACCTGGTAAGTTTAGGGCGTTTTTGTAAAGGGAAAATAGGTGTTAATATTTCCCTTTTAATAAAGAGCCCACCCAGCCTCCCCATCCTGAAAGATCATTTGCAGCTGTTACATCTAATGAAGGATTCCCTAAACCAGAGAGTGACTCCAACGAGCAATCAGAATCATTATCAAGTTTACCGGATGTAAAGGATATGCTGGAACAGCCATCAGGTAAAAACAATAATTTATTTTTAATAAATAAAAACAAAACAAAACGCTTTTCTCACACACATGTAATAGTAAACATTCCTCTTCCTCCAGCTTCTCAAAGCTTTGCAAAGATGGCAGCCAAAGAAATACCACCCGAAATGAGACCTTTAAGTGATCGCGCAAAGGACGTCATTGATAGCCAGCACGCTGCAGAGCCCACCGAGTTTAATCATGATAATTTCCCACCTTTAGCACAATCCAATTTAATGGCTGAGCACAATGCATCTGGTGAAGAAAGAGCTGTTTATTCGGAGATTTCAAGATTTGGAAACATGGCAAGTAATGATGAAAAGAAAAAAGGTAAATACATCTACCAAAACAAGCGTGTGGGTGATTAAAAAAAAAGTGTTGTGTATTAGAAGCAGAAGCAAATATTGCGAAATCATTTGCAGAAGTGACTGGTTCCAACTTGGAAAATGCACCACCAGCTGCCATTTCCCATGTTGATACACACCCAGTTTATGATGAAGACACTATTTTAAGAGCAAATACTAAACGTGAAGAAAGAAAGCTTCATCAAGTAGATGATAATGCAAAGATTAGTGGTAAGTAGAAATTAAAGTACCGACCCAATTTTTTTTTAATTCAAAAACTTTGTTTTTACCAGACATCACACCAGAAATGAAGCATATAGAAGAAAAGGAAAAGGCGCAACAGCAGGGACAACAAAATAGTAGAGGGATCCAATCCAATAACCAACAAAATAAGGATGAATTGGTCAAAAGCCTGGATCGGTTTGATAGAAAACATCGTGGTAAAATCACTATTTTCGATACAATGTCTGGTAAGTGTGAAAAAGAAAAAAAAAGAATGATGATGACGTTGATTTTTTTTCTTTCTTTCTCCAAAAAAAAGCACTTTATAATTTGGGCTATTCTTGGTTTACTATTGTACCCGCCACGTTTGTCATGCATTTACGTTTATCTCCCCTTTCATCACCTTATGGATTTCCCTTCTACTACCGTTCCTTCTCTGATCTCATCTTACTCCCCATCTACACAAAGAACCTCGGTATTGCATTGACACGCAAGACACCTATGCTCTACCAAGAAGAGCCTACCAAGTTGGTGACCCAGTATGGACATAAGGAAGGAAACACCCAAGGGTTGGGTTATTGGGACGGGCTCAAGGCCATGCGCCAGGTCGAAACCAAGACACACCTTGGATGGTGGCAGGTTGGACTCTGGGCCGTGCATCGATTACAATGGACCTTGACTTACACCATGCTCCATGATCCAAAGACAGGCCTGGTGACTGCTCCTACCCTTTCTTCACTAAAGATGGCTTCTAAAAAGCATTGATTTGTATATTTTCCATTAATAAACTTTAATCTATTTTCTATTTTTCTGTATGTGTGGATTTATTTTGAGATTCGTTCTTTTTTCCTTTTTTTCTCAAAAGATCAAGTTACCGAAAAAATCTTGTTTTCTACATATTTAACTATATAAAGGATTTATTTTATTTTTTATTTATCGTTTATTTATTATATCACACACTTTTTTTACATCTATTTTTAAAAAAACTATGATTGCACTTAATATCGAGCAACTTAAATTATTATCAGTCCAAGCACAACTGCATCAACTTTGTACAACCGTTTTAGAAAATAAAAATATGCTAGATCATTGGCAAGATTACATTGATGAATACAGATCTTTACAAATGGATGATATGGTTGTAGTAAGTTGATTTATTGCCATGCCTTACCTGTTTTTATATTTTTTACTAAAAGCACAACCTATAGGGTGTCGATGATGACGATATGAATCAATCCATAGATATAATAGAACAGCATATCGATCACACACGTATCATTATATATGACATTATGGATAGGATCAATACCTTTCATACCAAGATTGAATCCATGTGGATACGGTGTCACTAAAAACTACACGTCGTTTTTACTTTTAATAGCCCTGTCTCTCTTTCCCCCTCTTTTTTGTACATATTTAAGCCCTACATTACCTTTAATCGTTCTCTCAAGTTACCAAACCGTCCTTGTTTCTGTTTTCTTTCGAAAATAAATAAATAAAAAATAGAATGGAAGAAAAGAAAAATGATAAACAAAAACTGTGATTGGATGTTTGTTTTAATAAAAGAATTCCTTTATGTCATTATTTAAGTGGATTTAGGCCAAAGCGAATAAAATTGGATGAAGTTTTGGAGATTTAGGAGGGTGCTTTTGTATACACAAATCTTGATGGTATTGTCTATATACAGCTAATACGTGAATTGAACTCAAGGTCTCTGTTAAGCCACTCGACTATCCTTTGGTGTTGTAGAACGGCTCTCTGATAGTGAGATAATAATAATAGTTGCTTTAGGTATAGTACATGCAATGGGAAATAAATCAATGCTGATGATGACCAGTTTTCAACTTGTAATATCTAAGTTTTCACATGCTTTGATATAACGAACAATAAAAAAAAAAACAAGGTGAATAGTCTTATTGAGAGCAAATGTAGCACTCAAAAACTTGGAATAAACCAAGTTTATACAACACAATAAAGTTTTGGATAGGATGTTAAGCGAGAAGTTAAGATGGTCTTTGATTGTTAACAACAATTCATCACCCCCAAATACCTAAATTAGGAAATAAGCGTAAAAGACCCGCCAAAAAGGGGTCTTTTGATAATCCTTCTTTCTTTTTCTTTTTTTGTTTGTTGTCAAAATCGCTAATGTCATTTCAGAGTGTATGTGCACTATACGAAAAGCTCAGCAATACGACTGGTGGAGCAGGCAAAAAGCATGTCCTTAAAGGCTTTATTGCAGAATGGAAACGAAATGAGCATGATGTTTATGATCTATTAAGATTACTTATACCAAAAGTAAATGAATTGAGAAGGTGTTTGACAGCATTGACTAATGTATTAATTTGCTTTAGTACGATGGCTATTCTTATCAGCTTAAAGAAGATGGCATTGTTTCACGATTAGAGAAGGCATTGATGATTGATCCTAAATCACAAGGAGGACTGCGTTTAAAGAATTGGCGTAATCCTGTTTATTCACAAAATAGTGTAATGGAAAGAATGATAAATAAAAATAAAAATAAAAATAGAGCGAGAGGGAAAGAGACTAAAAGAGTGATATATTTCATATAAATAGCAAATAGTGGGTGATTTCCCAAAAGTGGTTTATGAAGAAGTACGAGTGAGATCCAATGTGATGGTATCAACACAAACAGTAAAGCAAACACATGATCTTTTGAATCAATTATCAAAAGGCTCAGGGTAAACATTGTTTTTTGATGAAATGCATGGCTTTTCTAAAAAAGAAAGGCGATATTTAGAAATATGGATAAACAAGTTAGCGCCTTCAAATCCATGTGCATGAATTATACACCAAAAGAAGTGATGTGGCTGACTCGTATCATTATTAAAGGTTTTTTAATTGATTTATGAATGGGCTCATTTGCACCATTGCTCATTTTCAATTTATAGCATTGCATATTGGTATGACTGAAAACTCCATTCTTGACATTTATCATCCTCACGCAAAGCATGCGCTTGACTGCGGAAAAGATCTACGCTACATTGCAAGTGAAGAGCTCAAAGACGTCACCACCATCTCGCTCTTTTCACCATTGATCCCGCAACGTGGATTAAAGGGAACACCAAACGCACTCAAGAATTTTGTGAAACAGACAAACAACCGCTTTTATATTGAGGAAAAGATCGATGGTGAGAGGTTACAGCTGCATTATGATAAGGAGTTGGATCAAATCAAGTGGTTTACCAGAAATCAGTTTGACGAAACCGGAAGATATGGAAATAGATCAACCGCTTTTACAAAGCTATCGTCAAAGGTGGCCCCTGGCTTAAATGCAAAGACGTAAGTTTTACTATTTTCTCACTACTTTGTATTAAATATTGTAAATAAGCTTGATACTTGATGGTGAAATGGTTGCCTATGACCCGAATACAGACACTTATTTACCTTTTGGAACACTGAAAACTGCAGCTACAAGCAAGTATTTTTGTCTATATTCATTGCCTACTAATAACGTACAATTAACCATAACACGCAATTCCTTTCAGATGACATAGATGATAATTCTCAACCTCATCCTTGCTGTAAGTAGCACTTTATTGCACTGCTTGGTTTATTCTAACCTTCTCTTCTTTCTAGTTATTGCATTTGATGTATTATGGTATAATGATCATCTTATCATGAACTACAAGTTGGAAGACCGTTTAAAGGTTTTGGATAAAGTGGTCATCAACCAAGGCAAACACATGTTTATTTTACCCCGCATCATTGGATCAAGTGAAGATCAAGTTCAAGAGGAATTAGCTTCAGTAATAAACAAGAGGTATGTGTTCTAGTGCTTCTCCCTTTGTTTTACAAGATAAACTCATCTCTTTCTCTTTATAGACAAGAGGGATTGGTTTTAAAGAACCCAAATCTTGCTTATAATCTCAACTCAAAAGATGGTGCTTGGCTGAAGATCAAGCCCGAGTACATGGATGGCATGACTGAAAATAGTGATCTTATTGTAGTTGGTAAAAGTGAAAATATCACGACTAAATCCATCAAAATAGGCTTATTTTATTTTGTTTCATCTTATAGGCGCAAAGTACGGAACTGGTAGAAGAAGTAATAAAATGGCTCAGTTTTTGGTTGCTGTCAGAGATGATCGAATTCCAGATACCGAAGATCCAAAGTAAGAAAAAAAAACTACACACACACACACACACACACACACACAGGATATCCATTTCTGCATGTACTAATGATGAAATCATAGATTCATTACATATGCTATGATTGGTATCGGGTTTAAAGATGATGATCTTAAAGAACTAAGGCAAGATAAGCATTATTACTCTTGAATTAGTGAATTAATGTTTCCATCTATTAAATAGTCAGATTATCACTTCGACGGTACCTTACAACCGTAACAACCAGCCAGAGTGGCTTAGTCACCCCAAAAGATCAAATGAAGAACCAGATGTGATTATTGACTATAGACAGTAAGGAAGAAAAAAAAAGAAAAAGTGTCCTTTCCTTCATACTAAAATCATGTGTACTTAGATCACTTGTTTTTGAAGTTAAGGCTACTCAAATCGTCACCAGCTGTAAGAGCAGATGAAAAAGTAATAAAAAATGAATATTCAGGTGCTCACTGTTATTATTAGCACATGTTGGTATGTCTCATTCGCTCCGATTCCCTCGCTTTGTCCGAATCAGAAAAGATAAAAGTTGGAAGGATTGTATGACTTTTAAAGGTAAAGATACATGTAAAAGACAAGACAAGTAAAACACAATTTAATGCATTTTGCGTTTTAGATGTGCAAGAAGCATTGAGTGAGGGTCGTGTTGGACAGAAAAGAGCAGGTCCTAGAGAAATGGCAGTCCAAAGCTCTAAAAAGAAGTTGAGAACAGTAAGAACCGAAAGCTTGATTAACCCCGCCCCTTCTCACATCGCTTTTAGAGCTATACTTTATTGGCAAGTCAATTAGGCTTTGATTCCAGAACAGCAGAAAAGAAGACAAGCCTATTTGACGGACTCAAGTTTTGTATTCTATCTGGAAATGATAGTTATACAAAGGAGGCATTGGAGAAGATGGTGGCAGAAAATGGTGGAGGCTATCTACAGGCTCCAACAAAGGCAGACTATGTCATTGCTGGTGCTAAAGTGTTTCGGGTGAAGAGTTTGATCAAAAAGGGTGATTTCAGCTTGATTTATCCTCAGTACATTGTTGATTGTATTGATGAACGGGCTATTGTCGAACTCTCGCCAAAGTATGTTAAATCCATATATAGTTTTTTGTATCATGGCTAATGAATCATTGTTATTAGGTATATGGTGTTTACAAATGACGCACTTAGAAGTGAGTTCTTGTTGCATATGGATATTTGGGGTGATTCGTATACAAAAAATATCAATGACAAAGGATTGAAAGATGTAAGTTGTAATCATATATGCCTCTATGTATAAATTCCATTATACTAACAAACATAATAAAAGCTATTTAATTCAATGAAAATCGATAAGACTAATATTGATGAGAGATATAAAAAGGCGTTATCAAAAGACATCATTGACCGCTATTTCAGATGCGAGATTAATGGAAGGATATTTAACAACGTTGTTCTCTACTGCTGCTCTCGTGAACCCGCTGATGACGACCTTACACTTGATTGGGTTAATAGAAAAGCAAAGTATGAACAGCTTCAGCTCGCATTGATGAAGCTTGAGTTTGAAGGAGGACAAGTTGTCAGTGCTGTTACAGATGAAGTGACTCATGTTATTGTACCAGATAAGGATAATTCTGCACATCTAAAGTATCTTACAAACTTATTTAAAAGGTAAAAAGAATGAATGCTTAATTTATCAACTGTTGGTTAACACATCATGTTAGACCACCTTTACCCCGATTTGTTACTATGGAATGGATTGAAGAGTGCTTTAAGAATACCACTTTGGTTGATGAGCAAGGTAAGATATAAACACACATTTTATTGTATCGTAGTCATCTTTTAGGTACTGACTCTATAATGTTAGGTTATGAACCAAAGTTGCCCTCCCAAGATTATTAGAAAAATTTAGCATGATACCTCCCGCACCATTTTGCATTAATATATACATATATCCAACCATTAGTAACTCTACTTTTGCACATTTTGCTTATAAATAAACAATTATTTATTCTTTCTCTTATACACAATCGTATTATTTAACATAGACTGTTTTACTAGCAATAATAATAATAATAATAATAACGTGGATTTTACTTTATGCAAAGCGTGTTTGACCGGCTGATTCCCACTGAAGACCAGATGAACTACTAGCAAAGTCGCCACCATCTGTACCAACCATTTCCTCAGATTGTGAATAATAATTGACTGGGACTTGTTCAACATTTTTGAATTTTCTTAAAATATACAATACAAGGCAATGTAATGGTTAATTTACGTTATGAAAGCAAGGTTACACAAAGACGTCTCCTCTTCTACTTACTTTTTACGAATTGCCTCTGATTTTGCTATACCACTTGCCATTGTTTTCTTTCTTTTACCGTGCTCCTCCGACTCCTTTTCATCCTCGCTCTCGCTATATGCACCTGTACAATCAGAGGCATGAATCTCAATCTTTTCCTTAAGGAACATGCGGGAGCAGATGGGGCACTCCATCATGACAGGCTATACATATAGAGAGTATAAAAAACTCAAATGTGATTATATACATGTATTAAACACTCATCTATCTTACTTTTGCTGCAACCTCTGGCTTCTTTTTTCTCTTCACTCCTCCTCTCTTTGGTTTAAATATCGCAGCTATCGATTCATCTAAATCCAAATCATCGCGCAAGATATTGGGCTTATTGGATGTACTCGGCTTTGTATCTTCATCATCGCTATCCTCTATTACAAAGACAGGCGCTTTCGGTAAAGGGAGGTTCCTTTTTTTACGTTCACAAAAGAGAGGCGAGGGTGGACTCGTTTTTAAAAGCTCTTCTACAGTACGTAATGGCTTTCTATTTCTATCTGGTGTTGTTATCATATCAGAAGTTTTGTCATTTTCTTCAGCGTCATCATCTTCATTACTCTTCAGCCAACTTGACACATCGTCAATGTCAAGGCATACTACTTCGTCGTCGTCACTTTCATACTGCTGGTGTTGTTTGCCTTTTCCTTTAATATCAACTTTTGCCATATTTTATATATAACAGATATACATACTAATTTATAAAAGGGAAAACCCCAAAAAATTGCCCTGAATATAAAAATGAATAACCGTGCAAAGTCACAGCAACAGTTATTGTGAGTGGGAAAAGACAATATAAACCTTGTTTCATCTTGTTTGTTTATTATCAAGATTTATTAATAGCAATAACAACTCTTTGAATGAAAGAATACTTTATTTATAATGCCAGTTACTTTTTACTGTATGAAAAGGGGGCGAATTATATACATCTCTTTTCTACGTGTATATTTTCTTTTCGCAAATGTCAAATTGGGCTCTGTGCTGACATGGAAAAAAGAAAAAACTTTTTTTCTCTCTCTCCTCCAGTCACGCTTTTTTACACTCAATTTTTTTTTTCAATAACAGTGACAACAGTCCCTTTTTCAAACTGAGTCGAATACCACCTTCATATTGGCTCTATCAAGGCCTTTTCATTTTATTAAAAAATAAGAAATAAAGTAGCAAATGCAAAGCATTAATATGTGCTGATGTCGATGATGGTTTATTTGTGTTTATTTAATAAGAAATTAATAATAAATAACCAGTTTCGTTTTATGCCTGTTCCACAAGTGACTTATATCTGAGTTTTTTTTTTTGCGTTTAAAAAAAAAGTCAAATTTTTTTTTCTATTATTGTTTGAACCTCTTCACATATAAAAAGTGAGATCAACAAGTTAACTTGTGTTCTTCATTCTTTTCTCATTATTTATATTCTACCAATTTTGTGTTGACACAATAAAACAAACAACAAAAAAAAGCGAAGAACAACAATACACTCAACAACAGCTTGTTTGACATAAAAAAAGCCTAGCTTTTAAAAATACCACTCTTATAAACACTGAACAAAAAAAAAGCCACACACTGTGATCAGATCTTGTTTTTTTCTTCTTCTTTGAATACCCAAACTACTCATTAAACGCGTTCATTACAAATTTCATTAATAACCAAAATGGGAGGGTAAGTTTTTCTTTTTTTATATTTGGAAAGCGTTGCTATGGTAACTAAAACTGATTTTTGATTTAGTATTACTATTGCGCATCATCAACCTACCGAAACCGAAGATAACTTTGCAAGCAGTCTCAAAATGGACAAGGCTAGCGAAGAGCAACTTAATCAACTCTTGGCCAACTCAGGCGACTGGCAAGAAAACGTGCCCATGGTGGAGGATTTGACGGACGAAGTCCAAGATTTAATGTTAAGGTACAGAAAAAAAAAATTTTTTTCCCACTAAAAAAAAAATAAATAAATCAATTAACACAAAAAAAAACAATAATAGAGAATCAGTTGGCTCTTGGTTACAACCTTGGACTGGTGAAGGTGTGTCCTGTCTTGCCGATTTCAATGCTCAACTTTATGCTCAATCCATTCAGTTGGAAGATTTATTTGGTCAGGATGATCTCGCTAGCTTTTCTCCAGATATGTTGAATAACGAATCCAATTTATATGATGAAATTTCCTTTGGTAAAAATGAGCAACCCTGTCCTCCGCCAAGAAAATGTCTTGTTAACCTCTTTCTCCCTTAGTTCCTGATGATGCTTCATTCGCAATGAGCGCACCTACCACCTCTTCCTCTAGTTCAGCTTCTTCTCCAGCTGATACTTCATACCAAACCAGTCCAGTTGTTCAACCTATTCAATCACCAGCATTTGAAGATGAGGTTGTTGTGCAAGTCCAACAAGAGATCAGGGATCAACAGCAGATCGAGGTTGTTGAAAACAACGATAGTTTGACACCTTTGCAACAAGTGGAAGAGGAGCAATTACAAGTGGAGGAGCAACAAGTTGTTGTCACTCAATCATTAAAACGCAGAAGAAGCTCTTGTAGCTCCGACTCAAGCTCTGATGACTCTTCAGATGGCTCTTCTGATGAATCTGATTCCGAGGATGAGGACGATGTGATTATTCCTACTACAGTTGCCAACATGAGTAGTCGTCGAGGTCGCTCAGGCTATTCCTCTTCTGACTCCGATTCCGAATCAGACTCTGAAAACGTGACTGCTACTGAAACAGCTTCACCTGTTGTGAGCAACTACATGTATATGCATAAGCGTCAAGTTGAGGAAGCATTGTTGGATAAAATCACAAACCACCTTCAGCCTGAAAAGTTGCCTGGTATTTTGTCCATTTTGTCTACCAAGCAGCAACACAAGCAGGAAGATGATGAAGTTGAGATTGACTTGTCTTGTCTCGAACGTGAGCTATTGGTGCAACTCTTGTCGTATGTAGATGCTTGTATTCTCGAGCAGAATGGAGGTCCTGCTGTTCATGTTGAGGATTACATCATGAAGAAGAAGAAGGGCCCTCGTACACGTCCTGCATTACAACAAAAGAAAAGAGCTCCTCGTGCTCCAAAGGCAAAATCCCGTGCTGAATTGACTGAGGATTTAAATATTGATTCATCCGATGAGGAGGAGGATGATTCTGATTTAGAAGATACCGTTACCAAAGAAGCTTCGATTGATGGTCCCATCTCTATGGCATCCCTATCGAAAAAAACCGAAGGAGCACCAACCAAAAAACGCAATACACAAAAGAAACAAAAGACAACAACAAAACGTAATAGATCATCAACAGGAGGACGTCGTAAAAAGGGCGATACCAGCGTTTCTTCTTCCGTCACAGTCATCCAGGACCCTGATAGCATTGCATCTTCAAGGCCCAAGCGAAGAGCTGCTTTACATAAACGTCGTTTGTTAGAAAAGATGCTGGCACCTTCTGATGATGATGATTCTGATGATGAGATGGTTGCTCCCGAAACAACGGATGTACTGGTAGTCTTTAGTGATGAGCAGATGGATTTACGGGTTGTTGACAACCAAACCATTGTTCACACATCTTCATGCACTTCCTCGGATGACGATTTATTAATAGCTGCACCATTGATTGTGTCTGCGGAAGAAGAAGAAGAGAACGATGAGGAGATTGATATTATGTGTTAAACATTTTATTATATATATATATATATTTTACATATTTTTATTATCTTTAGAAAGTACGCATAACATTATCATTAATCTCTTATTCATTCATCCTCTTTTTTAAAAAAAAATCTTCCCAAAAGTAATTTTATTTTATTTGTATAGTCATTTATTTTTGATATTTATCCTCTCCTTCCCCCCTTTTTTTAATATATTTAAAAAGTGTATATGCTTTGTAAAAAATAAAAAATAAATTAAAAAAAAAAAAACAATTTATCAATTCTTTGAAAACAAAATATCAATATTACACTTATGGACAACCAACGCAAATTCGAATGAATGGAATTTTTTTATTTTTTAGTACAAAGAACGCTTTTGAACAACCAATATAAATATTATCTCATTAAGAGTATTATAAAGATCTATGATACAAACTAGTTAATGTTTCCATTAAAAAAAGAAACCAATATCAACCTTACCGCTTGGCATGATAATCATGATACTTTTCCTCGGCGCGTGCGTTTTTGTGACGACCAGAGAGGACCCCCATGGAATAAAATCGATGCTTTTTTCCGGGCCATAAGCAAAGCTACTTTCATTGTCTCCAGCCAAAGAATAGCCTAAGCATAAGGATTGGTGATAAGAATCAGTACTATATAAATTATTAAAATGAAATGACTTACGATAGAGCTGACTAATGTTGCATACTCCGTTATCTTGTAACGACAGGTTTTAGCATTGCTTTTTTGGTCCACAACTCCACTTGCAACAAGCGGGGAACAGCTGTAACACGAAGGAACTGGTATCATTTTGGAGATAAGAGAACTGTATTTGTT
>VCJH01001460.1:9988-20710 GCA_024140565.1 Backusella australiensis | reverse complement strand
TTTTTTTTTTTTTTTTTTTTGTTCAGAATCAAGTCATATATATGTTGACGAAAACTCTCTTCGTGTGAGTACTTAATAAAGTCAAGCCGAGAACACAACCATATAAACAAATAAATAAAAAGAGGCGTAACCATTTCTATAATTGTAAAGCGGATCTACCACTTTTACTGAAACCAATAGCTTTGTTAGTGTTCTTAAAAGGAGAAGAGCCGATTTTATAAATATATTCAGTTTGTGTTTACAATTTGAAACCAGGAGTAACTATAGTATGAAATCATTTACATTGGTTTTATACTTTTTATTCTATTGCTAAACGCACTCGAATTGAAAGCACAAATGATAGAAAAATGTCATCATTTTCTATTTAAAACCAAATTAAAGATGTTTTTTGAATGGAAAATCTTCAGAATACAGGGTGTAATGTTAAACAGTGCCTGTAACTGTGTGACGAGTTTAGGTAACAGTATAACTGATGTGCAGTTCAGATTAATTTTTTTTCTGATGTATTTTCGAATTTTTACACACAATCATCGTATTAGGTAAAATTTGGTGCTACTTACAGATAGTAATCAGCATTTATTACAAAGATTTTCTCCTCCTTTGAAACGCTATTCCTTTTCTTTTTCGAGACCGTTTTCGGAAAAAAAAGTGACTAAATTTTTTCAACAATCAAAATGAATATTTGGCTTTGCTCGTTCATTAACAATTCTCTTTTCTCTTTCTCTTCTTTTGTTTATTTTATATATTTCTCATTGCTTTTAAAAATACACTTTATTTCAAAAAAAAAAATCTTAAAGTCACTTGTTACACCATTTTTAATCGATACATTTGAAAGGTATTTTTCATTGTCATAATGTAAAAGAGTAATGGTTCATTAAAATAAAGCCTTCTTTCTTCGCAACCAGTCTTTGAGGATTTTCTGCTGAGGCAAATTTTTAAACACACTTTATTTTCTTCCAAGCTTAAATTAACAATAAGGGGTAAAAAAAGCTATATGCTCTTGAGCTAATGAAAACGAAATAGTTCTATAAAAAGCTTATTTCTTATATCCTTTCTTTCTTTAAATATTTCATTTTAATTCTAAACTAAAAAAAATGGAACACCAAGATAATACTCTGTCTTGTACTCGACCGATGTACGGAGAAGCGCAAAAACGTTCCGCAACTTCAAATGGCAAAAAGTCATACATCCTGACACAAAAGGTTGCTGACTATTCTTATTACTCACCGATAGGTAGCTATTCTTGGAGTGCTATTATATTTTTCTAATTTAATACTAATCAATGCTCAAAAAGGTCCATTAATGACCGATGCTGTTGCTATAGGTCATTCTGCAAACTACCAACTGCCTTTAGATGCAGTGTTGTGTAGTCATCCTGCTGCTGATCTTCAAACCCTAAACAACGGCATGCTGTTCCAACCAGATGCTATTTCACTCTCAGAGGCATCTATATGCTCATCTATGGAAACATGGACAACAGATGTACAGACCAATGCCTCCTCTGATACCCAAAGTACTGAATTGCTAACTCAATCTCATCCAGGCGCAAGTTTCTGTTACAATAACGGAATGGAGCAGTATATATTAAATAACAGCAATCACGTTTATACTGAAGATCTTCATGCTAACACCACTGCCGCTAGTCAGCAATGGGATTGTTCATCATCTTCGATAAGTACCTCTTATTCGTATTGTTTGCAGCATCAACCAAATGATGTAGACCACTCTAGTGCTATTTGGTTACAAGGTACATCATCAATGACGATGCCTCAGCCCATGCCATACTCCCAAACAGCAATACCAAACCAAATTCAATTCGATTCTACCATTTCTCCGGAACCACGTATGATTGATATGTACTTGCCATCTTCAAGTGTAAGAATGAATTCTCCTTTTTTTTAAGTCAATGAAAAAAAAAAGCATCTATTTTCTGCAGTATCTTATCTTTCTATTATTAGACAAACCATGACATATGCCCTGGAGAGCAGGTTTCCATGCATCAACAACGAGAGCATAATGCAGAAAGAGTGACTATTTACCAAAAAGAAAACAGGATGAGCGAATCGTGCAAACATAATCGTCGCCATACAGTCTCACTTCCATACAACGATCCAAACGATGAAAGCAGATCTGATAGGAAAAGACAATCAATGAATGTTACCAAAAAAAACGAGCCGTTTTCATTGGGACACCTATCAAGAGAAGAACTTATCCAAAGAGTAGTTCAACTCGAAAAAGAAAAAGAAATTTCAAAACTATCAGGTAAACAAACTATAATTAATCTCCCCATTTTTTTTTTAAATTAAAACTTTGGTTTTCACAGCTGAAAAACAAGCTACTGGCTCCTCTATTTTGTCACCAGATGGATTGGATGAAGAGGAGACTCATTCATGTCTCTGGGCCAATTGCCAGTTGACTACTCCTACATTAGATCAGCTCATTGAACATATAAGAGAGCTTCATGTTGGTAGTGGCAAGGTACAACGATACTATTCCCTTGTTTTCCATTCGATTTTGCTAACCAAATAAAATAGGCTACATATTACTGCGAGTGGGCTTCATGTCCCAGAAATCGAAAACCGTTCATGAAACGCCATAAAATGCAGAACCATATGCGAACTCATACTGGTGAAAGACCTTTTGCTTGTCACATTGAAGGATGTGACAAACGATTTTCTAGACCTGATTCATTAAACACACATATCAAGACACATTCAAGCACTCGACCCTATCTTTGTCCCGTTCATGGTTGTGGAAAAGCTTATTTCCATTCACGATCGCTCCGAAAGCACTCAAAGATCCATGGCTATCCATATCCTAAAGCAGCAGGTCCTGCAGACATTCATTCATATCAGCATCATCCTCATTCTATAGAATATGTTCAACAATACACCTATTAAATCTATTTATTCATTTTAAAAATAAAAAATAAAAACCAACAAAAAAACTAAATAAGTTTTAGACCTAGTAGCACGAACGTTTATTTTCATCTTAAAAATCTCTCTTTTATGAAACGTTTCGAAGCACTTTTTAGAAAATGGTCGTACAAACATGCATGTAAAAAGAACATCACATTTTATAATAAATTAATAGAATAATATAAAAGAAAGCAAGAAGTGAAAACATATATATAATTTAATAAAATAAACACGAACTACCTCTTTTAAGTATAAATGTTGATAAAATTAGAATTGCTTTATTGTTTGAAATTCAAATATGGAATAGCTTGTAAAACACAGTCCTTTTCGTTTTCTCAGTAAGAAGGTTTTTGGCTCTGATGCAATGATGATGCCATTTATATATGATATTATGAAGGTCCATTGTGCTCGTCATGTAATACCTTATAAACATGTAAACCTTTGTTTAATAGGCTTGACAATCTCATACTTAAGCTTCATACAAACAACTACTGGATCATTGATTGATACATATTTTTACGGCGCTTAAAATTTTATAAATGTGACGACAACTTTTTTTTGTGCGTGGTCTTTGGTATCCTCCTCTTCTTCCTGATGATTTTAAGACTGGAAGTGCAATTGACATTCTTTCCTGGATGTGCTTGATGCTAAAACTAGCACTTAATATTGTTACACTTTTTGAAAAAGACTCGGTCAAGATGGTAAGTTGGTATTATAAATTTACTTTTGTAAAAAAGTTCAGTGACGAATCGTGTGTGAAAAACACGTAAAAAAGCGACCTGACGAGTGAATAGTTACGTTCGATTTCCTTTTCTTTTTCTTAAAACAAAAGGGGGAGGAGGTTGGGCCATTTTGTATGAGCTATTTCATCATTTTGGTAGTAAGGTTTTCATAGTGAGTCTGTGTGCAGGGGTTCTGAGAACTTGTTTATTTACAAATTATATTGAATGACCATTACAGCTGTACAAACGATACTTATACACCTCATTTACTAATATTTATAGAGTGATCGGATTGGATGCAATGGTTTGTATAGAAAGATATGGCAATAATTAATTAATAAATAATAAATAAAAGAATGGTTTTTTATTGTTATATTGTATAAATATATGTATAATTGATTTTGGCCTTGCTCTGTATTAATATATGAATAAAGAAGCCTGTGTATAGTACAGAATAAATAAAGGGCGAGTGTGTACATATATCTAAGAGAAGTATATGTATACATCATCTTTTACGAGTTGCCATTTTGCTTACTCTTTGAAGATTTGCAATCCAATCATTTTGCTCCTCTTCAGTCTGAGTACGCATGATAATATGTCGCTTAAAGCCATTACCGGATGTGTGGCCTGGTATAATGTAGTCCTCTCCGCCCATGAATAGATGTTCCCCACTCAAGATTTCATTTAAACGGATTTCAAAACCAAAAATCTGCTCGTCTTCCTTGTTGGTGTTATTTTCAGATTTTCTCATAAAGGATAGCTTTGAAGGTTTGCGTACAGCTGCCATTTTGGTGATGACCGCAGGAGTCAGCGCTGTGATTTCGGCATGCTTCAGGTTAATCATGCCTTTGTATTGTAGCTTGACAGCCGCTCCTTTTTTTGAAGGTTTTGTCTTATGACAATACATAAAAATGTCGTTGTATAAGAGATATTGTCGTATTTCAGTGTTTTGAATATCATTCAGCTCGATACGACTGAGTACGCCTGAAATCAAAAGGCGACGGGTGCTGTTCACAGTAGCAGGGCTACCCGATATAGAACGATACCATTCCAGTACCTCTATATGAGCCAATCTATCTTCGATCCTATATCAGTATATTTCGTATAAAAAGACGTGAGATATTAGTATATTTAAATGTGTTTAAAAGTTACATACATCACTCTCCATTCTTTTTCTCGCAAAGAGAATTTATCTCGAACGCTAACCAAAGCACGATAATCTGGATGTGACGGTTCAGTGGCCATTACCATTTGAGAAATCAGTCTCCCATAGATAGAAAGTCGGGCAATTGGGTTCTTCAAGTAATAAAGGAAATCCTTTACTTGTATACCGTTTGCTTGAGCTACGCAGTTCTAAGAGGGGAGGGGAGAAATACAGTTATTATTAAACTAGCATAATTGCTTATTAACGCATTAGCTACCTCCAACAGCTTTGAAAACGAATTTGAGTTTTTATAAAGTGTATCAAGTGTAATGATTGTGCTAGGATAGTTGTTTAAGAATGAGCCATAGATGGATGCACTTTCATACTATAAAAGGAAAATGAGTCATATGTACCATCATGTAATAATGCTGCTACATACAAAATTAGAAAATATATCTGATATGAATTGAGTGGGTCCCCACATTTTAAGTCTGAATTGTGTAATTGAGTAACACTATTACTTTGATATTATTACATATACTTATATTACCTTTCTCGGAGGACGCGGTAAAATTCTTGGTGCGCTTTGGTCAATTCATTAAAATGTTGGAAGAGGCTATTTAAAACAGGCAGAGAGCATAACCCTTTGTACTTTTCAAAAATATCACTATTGGCAGGATCTTCCACCCAACGCATCAAAGGAACCATGAAAACATTTTGGAATATGGCCAGATCGCCCACAAACTGCTCTTCAGATTGGCACAATTGGTCAGCGCAGTATTTTTTTTGAGCTACATTTCTTGCAGTGTCCGCAACTTGTCTTTCTATAATACACAATCAGCATTGAATATCTACTAGTGCAATAATGATATTTACCATATGGTTCAGATTCAATATCTCCTTCAAATGTTTGATAGATCTCATCAATAATTGCTAAATCATCAATTAGTTGGTAGTAACGACTGGATCGATGATTCAAGTATGGAATTTGATCGAGGTGACTACTGCCACTTGATGAATCAAGTGATTCTCCTGATCCTCCACTGCTCATTGTAAGAGTACTGCCAGTCGAATTCTGCCGCCACGGTCTCTTCGTTTGATCACTGTTTAATCGAGTGATACTTTCCATTCCTTATTGTTAATTTTTAGATTATAAATGTATTGCTAATACGGTAAATATGTCACTACAGAGAAAGAGATGGATAAAAAAAGAAAAGAGACTAAAAAAATAAGAATAAGAATAAGAAAGAGAAAGAGAAAGAGGGAAATAAAATAAGATCGTTGGTAGAGAAGATGAATAGAATAAGAATGGTTCACAAATGATTATCTGTGTCAAAGTTTCAGGAATAATAATAATAATAATGGAAAAAGTTCTGTCATTTAAATCCATCATATTACTTTATTTATTCGCTTAAATGTGTGCGAAAATTACCATCAAGTTACACTTCTTCTAATTCATATAAAGAAGGCTCTAAAAAAGGAAAGTGCATCCTATTTTATGTATATTGTATACATGATTTGAAACAACTCTTATCAGTAGACTGCTTGTATATAAAATACATGGTATAAACATATTTATCTATGTTAATGAAGATACACCTTTTTTTTAATAAATAATATAAGTTATGGATATAAATAGAATCAGCGTGGGATTACCCATTATATTCCCTTATTTGTACTACCTCTACCATTCCTGTCCATTAACATTGTTACTGATTGTACAAATAGAACATTTGAATATATGAAGTCTATTAAACTATTTGAGCTATCCTTAATCCTTCAAAACGTAAAGTTACTCAGGCCATCAATATTCTCCGATAGCTGCTTTTGGAGAAAGAAACACCCGAATCAAAGTAAATGTCGCTTGGGAACGGCCCTTATCAGTCAAATAAGCGTTTTTGATCTCTCGATAAAATAGGAATTTTTAAAACAAAAAATAAATGATCATTCATACCATTGATTTTGGTAAGATCTTTCTGATCTGTTTAAATTATAGTTTAATTTATTCTATGATCCATTATCAGAGAAAGAGTGCTAACTCTAGATCAAGATGGTTCATTATAATTATTGTCTCTTCATTAGAAAGTTACAAAGTACTCCGCCATTATCTGTTTGTTTATGATGTTGGATTTAAAAGGCATTGGCCACTGATTAAATCTAGTTGATTTCGATTTTCGTGGTGATTCTCATAGCTTTTCTTGAAGAAAAATAAATGGATAAAATATTACACTGACCTATCTAGATCCACAGTTAATCGATGTTTCTTTTATTTTTCTTTTTGGCAGAGAGACTATTAAACAAAATTATAATGTTATTTGATAAAAACAATCCCTGGGTAAGACTAAAAAAATAGTAAATCAGAAGAAAAGCCAATATAAATAGAATATACGTGTGACAGGAATGGCTGAGGGCAAGAGACACAATTTTTTTTCTCGGCTTTTTCACATAACCAATGCTTGTAATTAAATAAGCAGATGACAAGGGCTGTTCCCAAGCAAAATTTTTGGTGCAATGACTCTTTTTTTTTTTGGTAATGGAAAAAAATTGCGTTGTGTTTTGAAGCATGTCTTTTTTTTCGGAGAGGAAAAATGAAAAACACTAAAGTGATCCAAGAAATTCCATAACATTTCACTGCAATAAATGATTCGGCAGGTTAGTTTTTCTGTGCTCAGGACGCAAATTCCTTTTTTGAAAAATAAATATTTGCGTCAAAAATTTTGCTTGGGAACAACCAAGGAGACTCTATTTCGTAGAGTATCACCAAGGACTGGGCTAGTTTAGCTGCTATTCATCTTACTATGTCTTGATCTTTCATGATCTTTATCAAAAGAAGAAAATGAAGAGTGAAGAGTACCATCAAAAACATATGTAAAAGGACAAGATTTATTTCCACAAGTATGGTTTCTTCAACCATTAAAAGAGCTGGTATTATTTTAGAATGTGGCATGACCTTCCTCTATTTCAAGTACCTCGGTTTTATTGATCCGTATTCCATAGGTCATCCAAAAAGGAAAGTAGACAATGTAGGTAATAACACCATCATCATTTCATTTATTGGTTCATTGGTATATGAAAAAATAAATGTTTCAAAATAAATTATCACATATTTATATATATATATATTAATTACACACCGGGAAGGCACTTAAATAGATATAATGCTTTATTCATCTCTACCACTTCTTTCTTCACAGTAGTGGAAAAACCACTGGTTACACGATATGAAATCCAATTTCATTTCTTTGGTTACTCAAGAGAAAAAGGGGCGAGGTTTTACAGAAGAGACATGAGCTCGTTACTTCTACGGATCTACATATCATTATCTTTTGTTTTTGAATGATATCACAAATAATCATAAATGTAAAAGATTTACAAAATGAAAGTAGATCAGAAGAGCTTTCTTCTATCACATCAATTTAACTATACATTATCATGTGAAAAGTAATACTCTCTCTCTATTTTATGAAAAACACACAATTTAGTTTTTTTTATCGTGATAATCAAAGCTCGCCTACTTTATTATTTGGTGTTTTTTTTTTGTGTACAATTTTATAGCAAATAACTTAAAAAGTAAAAGAATGACTTTTTTGGAAAACTTCTTGCTTGAAATAAAACTGTATATAAAGTTATCATGACGATGAAATTTCACACTTGTTACAAAAAGGAAAGTATTCTGAAGGCGATGTGAAAGATTTAAAAATCTATTTCTTTAGCAAAAGCAGGACACTATTTCCAAAGCATTTTTTTCTAATCTGCTATATCAAAGCCATGTCATAACCAAGTGATACTTCTATTACATAATTTCATTAAGTAATCGTCTACAATGGCCACTAAGGTGAGGCTAGGAAAATATCATAAAATACATGTTTAAGAAAAAAATCATATTACGGTGTTCAATTTTACGTAATATGGCTTAGAAAGCAAAATGATTTTTACATGGCAAAAGTGTTTATATACACCTTTTTTCTTTATAAGTACGAAGAAACTTCTATCCATTCATTTATTTATTTTTGCGTAATATAATATATATCAAGCATCAACGTCATCAATGCCATCAATGTCATCAACCTCGATTAAGTGGTCGCCCTTCACACAAAAGCAGCAGGTTTATCAGCGCTTAGTGCACCTTGACGCTGCTTTACAACTTTGCGCTTATTAAAAATAACTACAGTAGGTATTCCCCGGATCTAAAAAGAAAAGAATAAATAAAATAATCACCGTATTTAGTGGAATATGCTCATATCACTTTGTACGTTCTAACGAGCTCTTGACTGAATGCGGTTTCGATAGTCACGAACTTCATTGGAGGATTGGAACCAGCTGCCTTTTCCAATTTTTTAGAGGCATGTACACAGGCAAGCCCATATGTACTAAAATTGTTTTTTATTGATTTATGTTTTATCTTGTTTTTACTACTATATATAGCTTACAATAAGGTAAAGAGCACAGCTACAGGAGCATGCGAGCCGAGAACAAGGGGATAGAATGATGCGGAAGAAGCTTCAATGGGCTTTCCAGTTACGCTGAACGAACACATAAAGGATAGAACTAACGACAGATACGTGAAGGCACCAATTTTTATTTTTATAGACTGAATAAACGTGTATGCAAATGCAAATGCAAGAAAAAAATATATGTTCATTATAAAATGCCAAGCTATGTATACTACTTTGAATCATTATTTTAAATAAAAAACAAAACAAGAAAAAAGCGATAGATGGATATATTAAAATTTTTAACAGGTATGGATTATTGAAAACAAAACAAAAAAATTGAAATAACAGTAGATTTTTCGTATGTGATAGATCAGGAATACCACACAGTAGGAATGGCGAAAGTAATGCTCAAGAGTAAATTGTACAGGACTCTCGACGGTATTAGTGTAAACTTTATTATTAAGCTATGATAAATTTTTACAAACCAATTAAGGCGCTAAACATTCCAGAAAGGCAAATGCTTATTAGGCTGTTCATAGAAAACAAATACACCGAGCAATATCTTTAATTCCGGGCTAATTTTTCCAGAAAAAAAATTAGACTATTTTAAATACAATGACACCATTTTTCTGTAGTATGTGGCGTATTACATGCTTTATCTTTTTATTTCTTCACAAAATTTATTAAGTCGCGCGGTAATACGATAGAAAAGGTATTTATTCAACAGAAGTAGAAAAAAAAGGGAAATATTTTTTTTGTGCATTGAAATGGACAATACCAGAGGAGTTTTCTGTGGAAACCATGTAATTTTAGTATTTTTTTTTGTTAATTCGCTATTATTTTAATTGTGTTATAATAATGCTTACCATAAAAGACAGTAAAATATCTTAATATTGGTGTCGTTTAACTTGGAAATGTCATCCACACTCTTGTTAGACATTGCTATTTTATTTTCATATGTGACAATCATGATTACATTTATACATTTAAAAGTTATCTCAAGAAAAATAAAATATAGTAAAGGTTGACGGGCATACAGTAAGACCTTTTTATAATGATCGTGTACCTCTAATAATAATAATATTTCTGTTACTCTAAAGTATGTATCTCCATATGCAAATATATGGGTGCACACTCTGAAATTATAGCGTATCTGATAGATAACAGCACAATAAATAAGGATGCTATACCGTCTTTAGTAATCATATTACAAAAAGACATTCTATTTATTGTGTATTTAAAAAGGGGCAGCTACATATAATAAAATATATTTTATCAATCGCATATGGTGTCTCTGAAAAAAATAGAAAAGAAAGAAGCGTGCTTGTACGGATAATTATTATTTCTGTTCCTGAAAAAATCCCCTGGAATAAACCTGAAGTTAATTTTCTGTTGAATTTATCAATATAAAGGTGATGCTAGAAACAGTAGCTTTTATAACCTGATGATTGCATTTTACCAGCTAATAATAGCAAAAGTCACTTTTCATCATGTTGACACCA
>VCJH01001459.1:15455-48259 GCA_024140565.1 Backusella australiensis | reverse complement strand
AAAAAAAAAAAAAAGATCTTCATAATTAACAAACAACACAATTGGTGATTTCTCATTGGCTATATCCGTCATTCGTCTTATAAATGCATTCAATGCCCTCATGTATTGACCTTTTTGTTTTCTTTGTCATTTGTCTGACTCTCATTAATGTTTATCCATTTTTAGGGGTATTGAGAGCATGCCAAGAAAGGGGTTTTCATTCTACCCGTTACAATCAATAGCAGAAAACAATGTCGTAATGATATTTTTTAGTTTTAAGAAACATATATGCCGTATTTGTAAAAGGGGATCTTTCGTGAAACTTAATTTGACTCGAAGTCAACTTTTGGTATATTTTTATCTAAAAAATCAAAAAAGGAAAAATTATTGTCAAAAAACACAAACATATTCACTCCACGTGATTTTTATATCACCCTCTCTCTCCCGGTACTGTTACTCTTGTGTTGTAATAAACGTATAGTATAGTATATGATACCACTATTATAAGCTAATTATGCTTAAGGTTCCGAGACATGTGTGGTTTTATCATTTATGAGTTGCTTTGCTGATAAATTGTCGTAAACTATGCGATATATACGTCCTTCGCTAAGAATCCATAGTAGAATATATTTTTGCATTTTATCGTACCCAATTCCTTCATAGTGATCACTGTTTTATTACAGTCTCAAAATTGCCATCATGCAGCTCATAAAACTCTAGTCTCTTAGCTCAATACATATAACCCTTCTTTGAATGGGAATAAATACATCTGTAAAAGACAGCCTCATCAACTGACAGGTTTTAGAACACGTCAAATCTATCTTGAATATGTTCCTCCTGTAACATACAAGTAAATTTCTTCCAGAGGTCAGAATATTATAAACTTCTCTTATAAATTCATTTCTTGATCATGACTTGATCCAAATAGGTGGCCATTTTTGTTTTTTTTTCTGGAGATTTCATTTCTGGAATTTCAAGGTCATGTTAGTCATGATTGTGTTGCATTGATTTATGCATATTTATATTGGATATTTTTCCTTAATAAGATATAAATCCCTAATGCACAGCTTTTGTCTGTCAATTTATTCTTGAATTTTTGCGTCATGCTCCCTCTAAACAGAGTTTAGCCTTCACGGAATGACTGAATGCGGAAATAGACCCCAGTCGATTAGGTTATATGAGATATCACATTATTGAAAATAGAATAACTTTACTCATGGTCAATATCTTACTCGATAATTAGATACAAAATCGAAGCATTTAGATACTTTACCTAATTTTCAATGGGAGCCCATATAAAACTTTAATCGTTCGTCTGGAAATTTAGAAATACAGAGTTCATGAGACAACTACACTTTAAATGAGATATAACCGTATATCTTTCTGATGAAGCATTCAAAACTGTATACACTTGGTCAACAAGTAATCCATGGCCGATGAGAGGATCTATGTAGGTTAGCGTGATATTTTACAAGTAATCCATAGTCGATGACTCATACCAAGACGCTTTCTTATTAGCGACATGTGCATTATCAAGAGAGAAAAAAAATAAAGTAAAACTATACTCCTTTGGTGATTTATCAACTAACTTCTTTTTCATCGTAGATGTCATATGATTTTCAGGAAGTCACGAAGTTTAAATTTTTCATATTTCTCCCTTTAATAAATTACCATTCAAGTCATTGCAAAGTTAAAATTGATCAGCTAAGCAATGACAGAAACTGAACCCAAAAAAATAGCGTTTCTAATCGATGAACATTCACTACAAGACCCTGTCGGTTTGGACACTGTCAAATTAGCAATCACGCGAATGCTCATATTCTACAATACTCTTCTTAAACCCAACTCGGTGGTTTGGGGGTTTCGCTTCTTCAGTACGTCAGGCTATTATCCAACCTCCGGCACTCGTACCTTTGACAACATTTCAGAAGAATCACTCCAGAAAATAGAGGACCAATATCAGGAGAGAGAAACCACTGGAAGTAGAAGCGTCACTGGTCATTCAAACAACCCCATTACTTACCTCAAGCGAGTGCTGACAGAATCATTAGCTGATTTCCGTTGGGGAGTAACCGATTCACCGACTCAAACTGATGGCAAAGAAGAGAGAGTGGATCATTATTTGCATATTATAACGGGTTGTCCTTATACAGAAAGTGCTATGGTGGATTTCTACGACTCTACTTTAAGTTTTGCGGATGCCTTGGCAGCAACACAGGATGTGTTTGCACAGTTTCTTGATGCTTACAAGTCACACCATATATCACTCAGCCTGATCGATACCAACAAAAGCATGGCCTGTAAACCAAGATCAAAAGGCATCGATCGGTGTATTCGCACCCAATTTGAATTGATCATGCTGCAGTTTGGAGGACAGTATCTCCATATTGAAATGCTGACCAAGAATTACAGCAGCTACGGCTATGATTTTCTTACAGAATTCATGACCCATTTACCAAGCATATACTATCCAAAGAAAGCAGCACAGCCTCTGGCAGCAGGTCCTGTATGGTCTGGCGAATTCAAAACAAAATCACACCAAAGTAAGTCACATACAAGAAAGAGGATCGTGCAACTTGTTTATATTTCTATTTCAAGGTTTGGGGGACTTCTCGTTATACCATGCTCATCAGGTAAAGGAAAGAGACTCTAGCCCTTTTCTCTACGTGGAAGAGATTGTAATGGAAGGCACTCTGCACCGAAAACAGGCAGTACCTGCGTGGATCGTCAAAGATCAGCCACAGATCAACCCAGGTTTTTTTCTATGCTGCGTAAACGGTGATAAGTGGGGATTTCGTAATCTTTTAAAACAGCTTCATCAATCACAACTGGTAATTTTGGCAAAATTAGTACCACTGGATGTGTTTAAACGTGGAGTGCAGGTTCGAAAGGTGCTGATCGAACCGGTAACAGCGAACGTGGCGTCAGTTCAATTGGTTAACACAAAAAACTTCCCTCACTTGCTGAAAGCAAAAACAAAGAATGATATTAGCATTGGCATTGACGAGTATCCAATTGGGTGTGACATCAACGAGTTATTATCCATAAATCCTTCGGAATTCTCGTATGCTAACGGCGTGTATAATCTGAGCATGGAGCTCCCAAGTTTCTGGAAAGATTTATTCGATAAAAGCAAGTACGATGATATGTCATCTGTGGCAAGTCCTGCTCGTAACAATGCTTTAGTCTCCATAGCAGATACTCCGGCTACTTCGATCGCTGAAACAATAAACCGAGATTACCATGACAACTATCCCGATGAACTGGAAGAAGATGAGGAGGAGGAAGGGGAAGAAGAAGAAGAGATTATAGAACTGCCAGCACACGTTGATGCGTTTGGAAAATCACTTAAATCGCTGTATATTGAAGTGCTGTATAAAAATAAATACCCAATGATCCACACCATTAACATTATAGATACCTGGATCCAACATCTCGTCAATAACAATCACTCGCAACAAGATATTGTCAATCAGCTTTACAATTATACCTTATCGAATGAAGATTTAAAAGAAAAACATACACACACAATTACTCAAGGTCGGGAATCGCCTTTCCAGAAGAGTACATTTGAACAGCATTGTTTATTTGAATGGTGGGAGAGTGTCAAATCAAGACCTTCGCATGAGGAAAAGGACTGGTTAATCACATTGAAATTAAAAGAGTAAAATGAGCAACCTTGACCAAAGGAAGGTTGGGCCGTTACTAATTTTTTTTTTTTTTAGAGCCCAACTCCAAGTCATTATTTACTGCTTTATTGCAAAACTACTGCCTGATACCACACTTATTCCAGAGCGGGATCCTGCTGATTTGGCCGAAAAATTTTTTAGTCAAATTGCCATTTTACATGCCATTCATCATACTGACGATTTTTTACAAGATAAGCTTGAATATGATCCTGCTGATTTCACAGATATTGCTTTTATGGAATTGCTAGAAAATAGGTAAGTCAATATATAGAAAATGCTACACGGATATTGTGGAAAACTCATTAATAAATGCCTTGAATCTATGAATAGCTTTCCCGATCTTAATACACTTGTATTGAAATTCAGAGAAGCGGTTGATATGGATGAAACAGAAGACGAGGGGATTGATAATCAAGAACAAAAAATTACTGGCCGTACTATACCGACATGGGATGAATTGCAAGCTTCTTGGGCAGAAAAGAGCAGAAAAAATGATGTACCTAAGCCGTCGCCTTCAGTCTCATCTTTGACATCGAATCGATCTCTTAAAAAAATACCGGCTCCTCCTAAGCGCCAAAAAAGCAATCTACTGGATACATTTAACAAGCGTTCTGTTGATATGGAGCCCAAAAAGAAAGAGCTCAATAAAACTTCGGAGGCTTCAAAAGCCGCAGATGCTAAAGTACTTCGCTCAAAGGTCAATGGTGAAGCTACAATGAAACGTAAACATGGATTTCTCAAAAGTGCAAAGTCGCCTAAGCGGGCGAAAGTAAGCTCTAGACTTTCCACACAAGAATCGGGCACTGTTGTACTTCGACGTGTAATAACTTCACCAACAACGCCTACAACCCCTCGTACACGTAGGGCTCGTGATTGGGAAAACAACATATTTGCTAATTTTCAAGAGCCTTGTCCATCTCCTAGTAACAATGCTATGCGCAGGACAAGCATTGAGTACTCGCACTACGATGACCAAAGCTCAGATATAAACCAACTTGAATTCTCTATAGTGGGATCTCCAACTCGTAGTCCCCGACCAAAGACTCCTCAGAGCACACCCAGGCGCTACAAGAAGATTTGGACACAAGGCAACAATGGGGGTCGACAACACCACTATGAAGAGAGCGAATCAATGAAAATTCCTATTACTTCTTTAGAGCCGGAGGAGACTACTCCAAGAACGAGCAGTCGTCGCAGGAAGTCAATAGGAGTTGATCAGGTTCGACCAAGCCGTAACCTCACTTCTCAATTTGAGGCAATGCGAGATATTTCTCCTGAGGATTCACATGGTAGCTCACAAACAAGCAGTTTTAGATTTCAAGATTTTTGGACGAGCGATCCTCCCTCCATTGACTTACGTAAAGATTAATTCACTGTATACACACTATATCCCTTTCCCTTTCTGCTTCAAGCTGTACATAATAAAAATCAAAAGCGGACATTCAAAAAAGCTACGTCACTTTTGAGTTGTTGAAAGGTGATGGCATCTCCCCAGGTCTTTTTATTGTTTTTTTTCTTGTTTTTTTTATTACCCGCTACTCCCCTCTCTTTTTTTATTTATTATGTTAGCTCGTCAAGCTATTTTGAAGGCCTCCAAGGCTACCTATGCCACTGCCGCTTATCAGGCATCTAACGGTATTAAGGTTTTCTCTACTGAAGAGCCTGGTCAGACAGCTGCTTTGGCCCTTGTTGTTAAGGGAGGTGCTAGAGCCGAATCAAAGGAACAAGCTGGTGTCGCTCACTTTTTGAAGAATTACGGTTTCAAGGTAAATGACTTGAAATGACTTGGAGAAAAAAAAAAGAGGAATGAAATTGCTTAATTTTACGGAAAATGGGAGAGAAAGGAAGAGAAATAACCAACAACCCAAACCAACACAAACTCTCTGTATAAACTAGAACAATGTCAACCGTACTGCTTTCCGCATTGCTCGTGAGGCTGAATTGGCTGGTGGTGTTCTCTCTGCCAACTTGACCCACGAGTCTTTGGTCTACTCTGCAGAGTTCCTCAAGGAGGATGTGTAAGTTTTTTTTTGAAAGCTCGATTTACGTGATTTTTTCTTTAAAAAGAAATTCATCGTTTTACTAATATCTTGCTTTTTTAATGGGATTGGATTTGATTTGGCGATAATAAAAACAGTGCTTTGTTCGCAGATTTGTTGGGAGATATTTTACAGCAAAAGTACCAGGATCATGAATTTGTCGATGTTGCACACCAAACAGCTGGCGAATCTGCCAACGCTTTGAACACACCAGAGATTGTTGCCCTTGAAGCCGCCCACCAGGTTGCCTTCCGCTCTGGTTTGGGTAACTCCATCTTTGCCAAGCGTTCTGCTCGTGTCAACAACGCCACTGTCAAATCATTCGCCCAACAAGTCTTCACCCAAGACAACGTTGCCCTTGTTGGTAGCGGCATCAGCCACGAAGTCCTTGCTGACCTCGCCGAATCCTTCGTCACACTCCCTCAAGGTAGCGGTTTGGCTGCCACTCAATACCACGGTGGTGAATCTCGCATTGAGTCTTCTGGTCAGTCTCAATTCGTCCTTGGTTTCCAAGGTGCTGCTGCCAGCACCAAGGAATACGCTGCCCTTGAAGTCCTCCGTCAGGCTTTGGGTGGTGAAGTCTTTGTCAAATCCACTGCTGGCTCTGGTCTTTTGTCTAACGCTGCTTCCAAGTTCTCCCAAGGTACTTCCCTCAAGGCCTTCAACTTGGGTTACTCTGATGCCGGTCTCTTTGGTATCCAGATTGCTGCTGACTCCAGCGAAATTGCCAGTGCTGCTGCTGCTGCCGCTGAACAATTGAAGGCTGTCAGTGCTGGTTTGGACGGCGCTGAGTTTGAAAGAGCCATCAACCAAGCTAAATATGCCACTCTTGCCGGCCTTGAAACCCGTCTTGACCGTGTACAGACTGTTGGTACCCAAGCACTATTTGGTCAGGCCTCCACAGCATCCGAGGCTGCCACTGCCATCGCTGGTGTCACTGCTTCTGATGTCTCTGAGGTAAAGAAAAAATAGAAAAAAAAACGCGTTTATATTTTGCTTTGATACTAATTATATATAAAAATAGGTTGCCTCCAAGTTGCTTAGCAGCAAGACCACCTCTGTTGCCCTTGGTGACTTGGCTCGTTTGCCCTATGCTGATTCTCTCTCTTTGTAAATTAAACACAAATTAAAAACGTAAAAAAATATCGAGTTTTTAAAAATGACAGTTTAGAAAAAAAAAAGTATTAACTTTTTTTGTTCAACAATAAATTTTATATTTTTATTTATTTTACTTTATTTTACTTTATTTTACTTTATTTTATTTCTTTCTTTCTCTCTTTAAATCAACATCTTTTTAAATGATTAACACCATTTCTGAAAACGACTTGAATCAGGCAACTTTTGATAAACTATTTGAAGAAGCTGAGGTTATATTCGAAGACTCCAAAGCCTGGCCAGTTCTTTATCGCAATGACCGTGTCATAACTCGCCAAAGGCCTACTTGTGACGAGGATAACGGACACCGCTACTTCCAAAGGACAAGCACCCATAAAGTAGATTATGATGCTATAAGGGCACTCTTGTATGTTGATCATAGCATAAACGAAAAGAAGTATATCGATGTGCTGGAAGAGGTCACTCCATTACAAACATTATCGATCGAAGGAGGCGGCCAAGCTGGCGTGTTTTGGCTTGGATTCGAGACACCTCGATTCTCTGCGTCAAGAGAATTTGTCGAGTTGGTTATTACCAAAGAAACAGGTCGACGCTTTGTTGTCGTAAGCGCCCCTGTTGATCACACTCCAGTGAAAGATAAATACGTCCGAGGTGCTTATGAGGCGTGGGAACAGGTGGTTGAAACAACAAATGAGCATGGAGAACTGGTGATTGAATGGACGTGTATTCAGCACTCAAGTGCAGGCGGAAAAATCCCAAGTACCATCTCTGATTGGGTAGCAGGAAAGGATTTTCATAAAGACGTCAAGTCGCTTCTCAAATGCATCAAGGATAGCAATAATGCATAAATAAACAATAGCGCACACGCATAAATCTTAGCTGTAGTAAAATAGCAATAAATAGTAACAGTAACTATAGTTACTTAATAAAGTCTCTTCTTTCTTCGCACACCAGCAAAATAGAATTGAGTTTGATATGAAAATGTATGCATGCATATGTATCTATTTATTATTCGTCTATTTAGTATATTCGTAGTAGCGATAAGCTACTGTTCCCTCTTCTTCTACTCGTTCACTGTCGACTGTCTTTCTCAAGATAAACCCTAATGAGAGCATCTTTTGTTCAAAATGATTTACTTCGTCCCAGTGAGTGTCTCTTAACGGAATCATAAAATAAAACTCTTTTCGCATTAATTTCGAAACGGCAACCGGTAAATGATCTGCATGGTCCATTTCGTAAAGAAGATCACTGGCAATTACGATATCAAACTGGCGCCCTTCCCATTCGGGTGCTTCTCCGAGGGAAACCTTTATGAAATCCAAAGGAGCTACCTGGGCATGAGAATTATTCAATTTGATATTGTAAGTAACGTTCTCTAATACACGCGGATGGTAATCGGTAACATGAATTTCAGCCGCACCTAAATGATCACAAACGAGTCCGACCATACCAGTGCCTGTACCAAGCTCAAGAACTTGAGAGTCAGCTAGGTGGGGAATACAATTCTCCTGAATTAACTTCCTACCCACACAGATAAGAACAATAAAAGTAAGTATATATATATTACTTTTACTACTCTCCGTATCAATTCATTATCTTACTTTGCCATCAAAGGAGCAGCACCCCACGTTTTAAAACCAAGATCATTTCCAACATAGCAAGGCTCATGTAACAACACAGGTAATTCTTTCTTAACACCGTCCTTATTCAGGTACGGAATATGCCACGTGCGAGTAATGGCTCCCGCAGCTATTGTTTTTATTATTAATGTGTTTAACAGAGAGAAATTCTACCTGAAACTTTTTTTGTCTTACCTCCTCTGCCAGACATATGAGCCAACAATCGAGAAGAGCGGTCCATGCGATCATCATCCTTATCATCTTCAACTAAGATATCGCTCGAAATCACTTTTAATAGCAGATGACCTGTAAGTGTTCTGGCTTTGACAATATCATCGGGGTGGATTATATACTGCTGATAATCCTGTTCTTCAACAGATATTCCAGGAGCTTCCAGGTCCATAAATCTATCAGCAGAGAGCTGAATGAGTTTATCCAACAAGTCCAACATCTTATCAAGGTGCACTTGCAACGCTTCTCCTCCTGTCTTTCGAGAAAGAACTACTTGATGTGCTTCTATGTCAATAGATTCTAATAAATCTTGAGGAACAATTTCCATTTTTGTTATTTTTTTAGTTGTGAAAAGGAAAACGAAAGAGAAGAAAACAAAAAAAAAAGCAATGGAGCAAAAGATAAAAGGGGAGATAAAAGAGGATAATAAGAGGAGGATGGGGATTAAAAACTTTTTTTAAAAATACAAAAAAAGAAAGGAAGAGGCTCGATTGGTTCATTTTCAATTTAAGGAAAAAGTGGACATCTAATAGAAATGTTTCTTTTTACATACTTCGTTCAAGTAAACGAATATTTGTTCACCGCTTTTATGTTCTTTGGTGTGTCTTAATGATCTTATTAATGGAATTTCAGCTGGGTGAAGAAAATATGAACCACTACTTGGATTTGTTTCGCTTACAGAGCAAGCAATTAAAGCTGTGATTTATTCTCAAGGCATTCGACCAATATGACTCTAATGCCAATTAGAATTAGATAATTATAAACATACCCTCCTTCCTTCCAATCACTTTCAAGTAGTTTCAAGTTTATTTTAATAAAAAACAAAACAGCACCCTTTCTCATCACCATTGTGGCTTATACAGTTTATACCAAACATTTCGAAAAAAAAAAAATGAGCAGAAAATTTTTTCATTTTAAAATTAAGTTTATTGATAAAAAAATATAAAATTAGGGAAACACATTGGCCGAACACTAAAAAATAGAAAGTAATGTCAATACAAGTGATAAGATAATAGTAAACAACTTAATATAATGTTTGTTAAGTTCAGATTGACTTCAGGTATAAGAACATAATTGCTTTCATATAAATTATCAAAATGAGCTGGGTTTAGTAGCATTTGGGTTCAATCATCATTGAAACCAGTCAATACTGAACATAACATCCATTATACATGATATTTATTGGGAGTTTTACTTACATTTTGCCAAGAGTGAATAATGAAGAAAAGAAAGAGTTGCAGCTCTGCCACTCTTTTTATAAGCTTGTGGCTTTTTTTCTGCCTGTGAAAATTCAATAGTCACTTTTCAACTCCGTAAAAATTTTTATTTTAGTGCTCTTCACAAATCGCGAGAGTTGTTGAATCTCCACGCGTCAAGAAAAAAATTTTCTGATGGAAAGATTCCAAGCCCGATAAACCCCATCCATACAACTTTAATGCCTTCATTCGTTCGAGATAAATCATTTACCATTGATTTTTCATATTTTTTGCTGTTGCAAACTTAAAAAAAACATAGACAAATAAAATTATTGTATTAGATACAACTCTTATGTTGATACCATACAGAACAAGTTTTCATCCATCAAAGTGCATGTCACTTGACAGGTCGCTCTGTGGAAGCTCGCATTTTTTGTTGAATTATTTTAAGCCTCGATTTTATAACCAAATGATACGTACTTATTGGCTTAGTGATGTTAACTGCTTTGATATCAGTATTTAAGGCATTCGTGTTGATCCTTCGGTTGGTACTATTTTAAGTATTGTCATTAAAAATAGATATGAGCGTTAAAAAAGTACCAATATTTTAATTCACAGGAGATTTGATAAATAGTAAACTAAATGGAAGCTTATGTAGAATCACCTCGATTTGTTTGTTTTTAAGATTTCTGGTAAACATTTGATGTGAACAGCTGTTGTGGCTAAAACGGCTTTTTATTGTATGCTTTGAATGATCTGGATGTTAAAAATAAATACCAGGCTCATACGATATCGATTTACCTAAAATATTTTTGATTATTCGTAAATGGGTATTGTAAGTATTGAACAAATTCATTTTTCTTGATGGGGGCTATTTTTTAAAAAAAGGATCATTGCATTACATTCTTTAAAAAAAAGAAGAAAGTCAGCTTAAGACGCTCAAGTATTATAAAAACAATGCATAACTTCATGTAGCATTGAGATGCTATGATAGTTCAGTTCTATCCTACCAGAGAAGGGGTAGGAGAAAATTACGCTTAAATATACAACCTCCTTATTTATTACCTGTTTATGTACCTATGTGGATAGACGCTTCCGCTGCTCTCCCACATTTTTCTTTACACTGCGTATTTACTTAATAATATGAATTTAGATTATGCACTGTAACTTGACAAAAGTGCGTCGACTTTTTTTAATATATAGTAATGGTAAAATAATAAAAATAGATCATAAAAATTATAATATTATTCTGTTTGGACATATTCGCTAATAGTTTCATTTTATTTATTACATTAGATAAACTGATTACAATATCTACCTATGAAAATCTAAAGTGTTTCTTCCAGTAATCTAAAAGGCTTTCAGCGGTAGTTTGCCTGCTGTTGTTGGGATAGAAAGTTTGTTCCAACAAGTAGGCAAAATGTTCCTTATAAGGTCCTGTGATTTTGCTTGTGTCAAGTGAAATATTAGAATAGCCGTTTTCCTGTGTCTGTGGTGCTTGCTCGAAAACAATGTCGTAGATCATATGACCAGCCCGTAATATATCATTAGCCTTCTCTTCTGGGTTATTCACTTGCGAATAATAAAAGTCTCCTAAGGTCCAGTCCATAGATGGTGCACTTGTCTCTGCATAAAATGCCTCCAGAGATAGGTGACTATGAGACATATTTTTGCGATGTAGAGCACGTAAAGCTGTTAGGATTGAATAAATCACCCACACCTTGAATACATCATCAGATAAGTCAATGTAGTTGTGGAGTTCTCCTTCCTTTGCATAAAGTATGCGCAAGTTATTTTTAGGCTCGTAGCCAGACGAAATCAAAATGTATTCTATCCGGTACTTTGGTGAAGGTGATGTCAATTTAAATGCCTTGAATAGCTGAAGAACACTGTCAGACGGTCCATTGAGACTTTTTAATACCATCAAACTTTGATCAAACCGTTCTTTTTGTTCGGAGGTAAAATAATGAATCATAGCAGGACTCTTATTTTGTGAATATGTACATTTTCGTAAGAAAAGGCCTTCAGAAAATCTTACTGCATCGTCATCAGTTTGAATGTCGCAGCTACTATTAAATATAGTTGGGTATTCCGCAAAATCAGGATCGCCTTCTTGAGAATTGTTTAGTGTATCCAGTCCAGCAGACCCATCTCCATATGCATGTGTTGAATGTTTTGAACTAATTATGGGTGATGTACTTGTTGTTGCTATGGAAAGACCTACAGTAAGATAAATGTTAGACTGCCATATTCAAAAATAATAATAGACTTGGAAAATGTGTTCATCAGACGTACCACGCTGTTTTCTCTTTCTTCTTCTTTTTGGGAGTACATAAAACATGAGTATAGCAATTCCAATAAATAAAAGCAATGCAACGCCACTTCCTACAGCAATGCCAACAATCTGGCCAGTGCTTAGGTTCTGATTTTGACTCTTGTTTGTTTGAGAAGCTGAAGTTGGATCAGCTGAGCTTGGAGTATGTGTCTGTGTAGCTGAATTTTGGCTTAGCGCAGCCAATTGATTGATCCCACTCCCATTAATACTTTGTAGAGTACTGTTCTTATTGTTTGAAAAGACATAGCTTGAATTTGGCTCCACACCTGTATTATTCATGAGATTAACTGTGGCACTTGCGCCATCTTGGGCATCGTGCTGGATTCAAATATGTTAATATAATAATAGCATTATTCTAATTTTATGACTTACAGGTATCGCTACTGTCTGCACTGCAACTCCATCTGTTACTGCGAATTCAATCAAGTTTGAATATCCTGCAACTGTAAAACTCCAGGGCGAATTTGGTGTAAGTGATATATCATTGTTTAAAACATAAGTTTTATAGTGAGTAATGCTGCTTGTTGAGGCATTATAAACAGATAGACTTGTATTTGCTAGCTGGTATACAATGCTGCTGCTGGCATCAGCTACCCAGTTGTTTAAGTTGGTTATGTTTGAGGTTGCTGTAACATTTGCTGGATCGTCGGTTTGACTACAGTCTTCCCAGACTGCATTCCCATCACTATCGTTACTATGATATAATGCACACCATTCAGGACCATTGTTATTATTTCTGGAAATGAAAAGAACTTGCTGGTTAAGGTCAGGTGTATGACTGAATGTTAATTGGTCACTTTTGTCAATTGAGATTGTGGCGTTATGATTTTTCAACGTTGATACTCGATATGAAGTAATGGTGTTGGGATCCTCACGACTTGTCCCCAGTAAATATGTAGAATTATGACCGTCAAAAACGCAGCCATGGTCAAAAATAAAGTCAATACTGGAGTCAGTGGAAGCGTTTTTTGAAGCAGGATTAGTTCTGTTGGGGAAAACAAAACTGCTTCCGTTAACATAATAATATTCGTTGTTTATAACACCCGCGCACTTTAAAAGGCTCATGGTATAAAATAAATTATAAAAATAAAAAAGACATGGATTAATATTTCTTTGTAAAACTTTGCTATTTATTTGTGATCTTATTTTTGTTCTCAGTCAGCTTCGCCACTCCAGTGTTATACAGGGCGCCCATTAGCTTATTTTTTTTTAAAAAAAGAAAGTAAGTGACAATATCTTTGCTCAGCATGACTTCTGCTTGTCTATTTTCTTTACTTGATTTGTCTAATGATCTCTTGTATAAAAAAAGAATAGGTTTAGTATGAACCTACATGTTCTCGGGGTGGGCTTTGTGTATCGTCAACCTCCCCACTAAACTTGAATATTAAACCCCCGCCAAAAAAAACTACACCAGAACAAAGTTATTTTTTCCCCTGACCGAAATCATCTACTACTTTCAGTAAAAATAATAGCTCAGAATACAAGAATAAAAAGTTAAACTGATCCGCAAAAAAAAAAATGCACTTGAGTGCTAGCAATTGAAAATTTATAACAGTTATACCAAAAAATAAGTTTCTCCTCGTAATTTTAATATTTTTACAATAACAAAACACTACAAAAATACAGCCTTCTAAAATAGGAAATCAAAACATATGTAAATTAAGATGAATTGGTGTAAATAATACAGTCGTCTACAGTCACAAGAGATGTGTTGGAAGGTAAAAATCCAGTTTTTTCATGTAGCCATTGCTCAAAGTGACATTCTGATGATATACCAGCATTTGCCGCTTCTGGTATTAAACATATTCTTTGGATATTAGGACATACATTGGCCAGTCTAATTATATGCTCTTTGCGCCAGGTTCTGTTGGATGCAATGGTAAAAGATACTATGGGAAGTAATTTGTTCGCTCTTTCGATCAGTGATATAAACGGCTCTGCATGGATATGAATTTGGCATAATATTAAAACATGAGTAATATTAGGTGACTGTATCATTAGCTTTCCTAGAGTATTCGAATCTACTGAAATGTAGTTTGATTTATTCGGAGAACCAAAAAGTGAGAGTTTTACCAAAGAGGTATTTCGTTGTGAATATAACCGAAGTGAATGACTAGATAACGTTGTCCAGCCATGAATAGTTAAATACTGTAAATTAGAACAATTGAGAAGCAAGTAACGTATAATGCTATCACGAACTATTCTTATTTCTATCGATTTCACGTCGGCTTTGTGTGGACCCACTATTGAATTGAGTGAACTAAGTTCCCAGAATTTGTTTTCGTTCAACTCCAATACTATATTTTTCCAGTAGATGGAACAGTCGCAAAAATTCTGTGTGGTTCTTGATGTCTGGCGTAAGGCATTCAATTCTTGATATGATAAATTGGAAACGATATTATGTAGAATTTCGTTTGGTAATTTATCGAGCATGACTTTTATGTTGAAGAAAAGAAAAACAAAAATAAAACATAGGAATGTGATCATACATCCTTTTATAATACCCTCAAAAACAACTTCAATAGGAAACTACATAGACACAGCATGTAAAAGCATATCATTGGTGCTTATTGTATATTTTATGCAAGATGATTACATACCTCTTCGTATTGAAATTTTAGTGGTTAAACATATAAAATAAAAATAGAAAAAAATAAAAAGATCGCCATTTGTAAAGTCCAAGTCTGAAACCTACACTATTACTTGTGAAGTATTAAGTTTTTTAATAGCTGGTCTTCATTTTAAATTATTGCTTTTTGGAAAGCACGATAAGATATTAAGAAATAGTTTGACAACTATACTTGTTGCCTTTTACCTCCTTTAGAATCAAGAACAAAAGGAAAATGATATTCTTTCACTCCACATATCTATAGATTAGTCACGCGCAATTGGGTAAACTTTTAAGGAAACTATCCCACCAAAATAAATGAAGAAGGCAGATTTTAAAATGCATTTTCTGAAAAATAGGAGGACTTTATCACATAGTACTACCATTGACATGGTAAACTCTGCAATGTAGAATATAAAGTAAATTTGACAAAGCATGTGCTTATCATGATTAGGCTCAACACCCTACTCAAAGATAGGTTGTGAATTTCAGTCCTTGCTATTTCTTGTTACTTCCAATAATTTCATAATTAAAGAACCTTACGGCAGTTGCCGATTTTGCTTATTTTAGAAAACAAAATAATATGTTTCTTGAGTATTTTACAGTTAAATAATACCCATACGCAATTTTAATTTAAGAGTCAAAATTTTCAGAGAAAGGAGTTATTTATTAACTCCAACGACGATAAAAATATGCAGTAGAGTTGTGTTTTAGCTTATGGCATCTAAAACACAGCCGGAAAATATGTTTATATAGACATATATAAAAATATATCCGTTGAAGACAGAATTCTATAATACAACTTGGAATTAATTTAAAAAAGTAACATCGAACCAAAAAACACAAAATTTTTAAACTTGCATTTACTAATTATGTTTTTTAATGGAGGCCAATAGTAGTTTACTATGAAAAGTGCTCAATAACTTCTAAATAATATTATTTATTATAAAATGTTATTTCGCGTACTCTTCTCAAAACGAACTGTACTATTAGATATAGTTCGTACAATATGCACTCTTTGGATTCTAAAATAAAAGTCAGAATGGAGGAGATATGAATCGCAGTGCTACGAATGGAACTTGGTATTCATCATCGTATTTGCAAAATAATAAGCGTATGTTATTTGTATACACAATAGTAGACCGTCTAATGATAATAAAGGCGTCAGATATTCTTACCCTGAAATTCAAGGTTTGTTGAATATTATAAGAGCTATAGACACTATGAATGAATCATTGTTTGGCTTTTAAGGGAGATCACCTTCATAAAACGGTCGTCAATTTAATTTGGATACAGTTGTGTTATAATAAAGTATAAATTGTTTGGGAATATTACATCAAGACATATGTCAGCTCATGAATTAAAATCTGTACTAACTTGTTTGGGTCCGAGTACTCCTATTTTGTTCAAATGATTTCTACAGAACAAGATTCCCTTTCTGCTTTGTTGTAAAAAACATAATAAATAATTTGAGGCTACCTATCCATAGTTTTATTAAAAAAAATAAGAGAGTAAAAACTAAATAACAGTTTTAATGATTCATTATTAAGAGTTCTAAGAAATTAACCGATATTTTTATTTTCTTTTCATTGTTTATAAATATGAGAACCAAAAACTACTGGAGTTTCCTTTTAAATGATATTATATCTTGGCGAATAAGAATGAAAATAATTTGCGTTGAAACTAAATGTAGATTGTGCATGAAAATCTGAAATGAGGGAAACTCTTCAGTTTATTTTAGTCATATATATATATATATATATTGAGGAAGTACATAGCAATATATTTCCATTTGATCATTAACTAAAATTATAAGGAGGATCACAATAGCCCTACCAGAAAATTAAAAAAAGTTAAATTAAAGACAAAAGAAAATTAGAGAAACATGCGTAATTATAATGAAATATTATTGGGGTATTTTTTTATAGCACATATTGAAGATTTAATGTATACTTTAAAAATAAAAATAAAAATAGCACTACACACCAAAAGGTTTAGTATCTAGTGTAAAACATATCTTTGTACCAATTAACCTCTGCTGATCAATTAACATTTGAGAATATACATATATATATACTAACTGATCATTTTCGCATAAGTTGTGACACTAGAGAAGTTTTATACATTTAATATGATACGTTTTGTTTACTGGGATTAATTGTAAATTTGAACTTGAGTCGAGAGCAAATTTTTGTGGTTTATTATTATCATTAATGAATACGAATATTTATTTAGTTTGAAAGTGTTTTACTAGCTATTTATAATTAACAATCTTTGGAACAAAGAATTGATCCGTAAAAAAATTTACAAGTGATATGTACAAAAAGGTACTTTTATATGAGAAAGCATGGTTATACATTCTCTAAAACTATATATATGTATATATATAAATCTTTAAAAAACAAGAGGCAGACTATTTCTTCTGGTGTTCTCTTTAGTCAATAAATCGACAGGTTCGTCATGTTCATCTGCTATTACTTTTTCCTTCTTTTGATGATTAGTTGTCATATTTGTAAAGTAGAGTGGGCCATGCAAATTACTGGTATCAATCGACAATTTTGGTTTGTTATTCATACGCTTCTTTTTTGGTGGATATCCGACGGATGATGTTAACAATGGTGCTGGTACAAAATTTATAGAAACTGCAAAAATAAAAGGTTCTTTCTGTGGGACGGAAGGTGTATCAGGGAAGAGGCCACTTCTGTCATAATCAGATTGGGAGTAGGTGTAACTGATGCTGTGAGGTTGTGTGCTGAAGCTTACTCGAAGCTCGGATGATCTCTTTCTCTTGCGTGTTGTAGAGATGCAAGAACTAGATACAGGTAATAGCGTAATGGTAGACATTTTCAATATATAAAAGCTAAAAAGAATAAGAATTTAAGAAATATCAGAAAATTACACCGCCTTTATAAATGATTTCATTACTCCTGAAAAAAAAAATGGCTGTAGTATATATAAATAGACATGACATTATGAGAAATAGCGGAAAAAAAATATTTTGGCGGTTATAAGCCATCTCTAAAAATAAGCATGCTTTACAAAGGAGAGTGTGAAAATAAATCAAACAAAGAAGCACTCCTTTGTTATAAAACTTTTCTTTTTCTCATTCCTACATTGCTCTATTGAACGTTGTGATTACAAAGGATGTAAATACAAAATATTTCTGTGATCAAATATACTTACCGGATTAAGATTAAACAAACATAACTACCTTTTATGAGTTTTGTGAATGTAGATCTACAAAAATAAATCAGAACAGAAATAGAACAAGTAAGGCCCTACTTTCTTAACCTCACCTGTTACAAACATTATCATATATCCTGCAAGGAGGAATCAATTTAGCTACACTTTAAGGGGGAGGGGCGATCTTTATAAATAAAATAAAAATATTTGTAACGACAGAAACTAAATTTAGCTGCTGCAAAGCAGTGCTTGGTTCATTCCAAATACCATATGGTCGGCAATATACATTAAGCATCTTTTTAAATAAATAATAATGGCCTTAATGTAATGTTATTTTAGCAAAATAATTACTTTTTAGTCACTAATAAAATGTATATGTATAAATCTGCTTACACACTAAATTTTATATTGAATTGCTCCATTTTTACGAATCGAACCGGGTTTTCATATTAAACTATGAAAATTATAAAATAAATCCAAATCATAACAAACTGGTATTGATATAAACAATTACCAAATTGATATGTTTTTAATAAAAATTATTGGGAACCTTTTTGCTACAATGAATTTCAAAGTTACCATATTTGGCTTCATGTTTTTTGTTCAAAGTTATTTTATTTTAATAGGAAAAAAAAAACGATTTGTTATGCTTTGAATGTTATGAGAAAGTACAAATATGAATAAATGGATATATTTTAGGAAGTCTTGTTACCAGATACAGCATTATGCTGGTTAGTAACCCATTCCTTAACACCAGAGAGACTTGAATGACCAGTAGAACCATTAACAGCCTTATCGAAATCAACACCCTTGGAGTTACGATACATGTAATCATTCATAGCATCAGTGGGGTTACTTGTGTTGAATGCGAGTTGTGCATCGTATGTGTTGCTTCCGATATTAACATAATTACGTGCAATTGTCTGGTCCCATGCAACATCACTACGGATCATGTTGGCCAAAGCATCAATATGGGAATTCAATACACTAGGATTGACCACTTTATTCGAAAGTTCGGAAAGGAGATCCTGGAATCTGCTGTTATATTCAGGTACTTTGAGCATTTCTTGAAGCAGAGGTCGGAATTTATTTTCAACACCTGGATAGTCGGTATAATTGCCAGTCAACATTTTGGACATATCCTCAACTGTGTTTCCAAATGTGCTTTCCATACTAGACGCGATAAATGTCATGTAAGATTCCAAGGAAGCGCCATAGAGCATATAGTTTTCACCAGCAGTGATATAGCCGTTTGTGTTTCCGAGCAGAATTTCAAGTGCAGCTCTATTTTATCACGAATTAGCAGGTAATCTTATTTTTACAATGTTATATACCACTTACTCGCGAAGGAAACTTTCAGGATGAATTCTTCTCTCCCAAGCCGCAATAGTACTGTTTGTTATGCTGATATCTTGAGCAGGATCATCAAGGAATTTGGTAAGACCAATCAGGCGTCTATAACTTGGGGCACCTTGTTTCTTGGCCTGCTCTTCTTTCATGGAATAATAGTTGTTTGGGAAAAGTTTATCTCCATTAGTGCTGGTATTATAGGTGAATTGATTAGTACCCATATAGTCAAGTGTTGCATTGTTATCTCCAGAATATAAGGGACCATTTGTGTAAGTTTCGGCATTGTATCCAAAGTTTTTAAGGAGCCAAGGTTTACGATAATCCACCATGAAACCAAAGAGGCCATATGGTTTTCCATTGATGAAAACTCTATATGGAATAATCATACATAAAAATTAATAAATGATACTTTTACTAAGTAGCTATGAATATAGCAATTGTATTACCTCGAAAAAGTATAATCTGGAGCAGGCAGACCTGTGGAGTTGAGAATGTCAGATGATACATACTCTCTCAAGTAAGATGGGTCAGAATAAAGCGATCTTAATTTGAATTTTCTGTAGTCATTAAAAGTGTTGTTTTTTGGGAGTTCAATTTTGTAAGATGCTTTAGGAGCGTAACGGGTAAGCGGAGAAGAGCCAGACAATTCAAAATCGACGTCATTGAATATCTTTACTTGATCAGAACTATGAAAGCTATGTTGGTATATGATAGTTATAGTAGTTGACTTAAAATCAGTATTTTACCTGATGTAAGTTAAATTAGATGAAACTGTCTTGCTCTTTTCAGCATCATGGACCTTTTCAAGTTTGGACTCATCAATAGTAAAGCACAAGGTAGGTATTTCTCCCGATTTAAAGGGTTTAGTATCATTAATAGAGAGAATATCAAGGTCTGGAAGTGCTTGGGTAAGCTTAGGCAAAGTGGTGACAGTGCTACTACGATTATAAAAATCATTCAAGCTTTTGGTAGAAACCATAGGGCGAATAAAAGGTTCTTTCTCGGTGACAGTGTTTTTACTATCCAACATTGCATATTGGTAGCCATTTGTAGCCTGAGGTGCGCTTCCCGTATAGAAAAGAGGACAGTTACTTGAAGCAGCAAGAGGGTAGGCCTGGTTATCAATAACAACACCCATTTTTTCTGTACCAATTGTTGGGCCAACTACATTGTATGTGACATCAGCAGCAGACGCAAAACTCAAAAGAGTTACCACTAAAAAAAAGGCGAATGGTTAGAAATTAGCAGTTGGACAAATCTCAAGGCTATCTAACTCACAAGAGATCAAGGGCAGCATTACTGTTTTTTTAAAGGTGAAATATAAATATAAAAAATATAAAGAGTAAAATTACGTTTTCATGTAGTAAAATTCTGTCTTTTTATAGTTCTAGTGGGGTATCAAAGCGCACTGAACTTGAGCTGGATCAGAGTCATCTTCCACGCTTGGTTTTACATTTTACCTTTTTAACATCTGAGTTTGTTTAATTATGTGCTTCATCGGTCATTAAACTCGAAAACTATTTAATAATAGTAAGAGTAGAACATCGAAAGAAGGAAGCTGCTTAGTGGTTTGCTAAATCTAGTAGACACAACCTCTATTCGTCGAAGTATTGTAGTTGATTCATGCTGCTTTTTATTAAAAATAGGACATAGTTGTTCACCACTCTATTTCGGTATTTTAACTCTGTTTGGAGTTTTCCCAACGAGACATCCACTTTGATGTTCAGCCTGCAAAAATATCGGGCGACTCTTATAAATGTTGGCATGAATACTTGGCATTATTTACTTGTCTTTTTATAATGCAAGTAAGTTTGGCTTTCATGCATTGATAAGCACTTATTTTACGTGATTGATGTTTGTACTCTAATTAACACCAATTTGAAACTTGGAGATGAATAAAAATAGAAATAAAAAAGAAAGAACGAAAATACGATGAAATGGATTTATGTATAATTAAACATCAACGATATTAATAGAGTGCACTTTTTTTTCTTCTTTTTGTTCGATTTTCTTTTTCAATATGTGTATGGACTATGAAGTCCTTTTTATAAATATACTTCAAAACAGGAAAACAGAAAATAGAAGTTAATATACATTTGTTATCAGATTAAGAAGTTTATTACAGATTTCAAGCACCAGTGGCAAAAATAAATAGAGCGGGGGAGGACCTGGAGATGCTACCACAACACATTGTTCATTCTTTTGCTAATTTTGGGGGGTTTCTTTTTTTTTAAAGTTTTAAAAATTATGCAAACTCAGCACTGTCACCATCTCTGACATTCTGATAGCCACCTGAAGGGAATGCACCAGGGGCATTTGACCAACCTACCACCAGTGTTAATGCTAAGCCAACCCGACATACACACATCCAATTCATAATAATAGCATACCTCCAGCACTTAAAGACTCGCCTCTATTTTGAAGGTTACTGACTGACGTATAAACTGTGATTGGCTGGAGGAAAAGTGTTTAGATGATATCCAATATATAAGAAACAAGTCATATTACCTTTACAATCAAGCTAATCACGTTAAAGCTAAACATCATAAGAAAAGCACAGGTCAGTTAAACCTGCTGATTTGTTTAGTTTCTCATCACTCACAATTTAGCAAATCCAAAGCCGCTCTCGCCCTGAGGATTGCCACCGTGCAACCAGAACCAAATCAAATCCAGCAAAACACTCAAACCAAGGGCAAAAGTAAACTAAAAGAAAATTTAAACGACAATATCTTTTTCGAACATATTTGTTCATATAAATACTGTTTTCATGGGCGTATTCGAGTCATGATTGTTGTATGCCCAGATGCCAAAGAAGAAGATGGGAATGTTATAAGTAGGATTGGTTGCAATTGCACCCAAGAGTGAAAGTGCCTACTCAAGCTAATTAATCTCTATTCAAAAGAAGCACCTGTTATCGCTTTTACCAAGTGTAAGCCCAAAAGACTAGCTAGGTTTGCTTGCTGAATAGTATTCTGTACCGACTCCATAGTTTAAGAATAGGAAAAACGCGATAAAATAAAACAAGAAAATATATGAAAATATTGTAAACACACACACACACACACACACACACACACTGTGTGTCACATTCAAAATATCACATGTTTTAATCATTTTCAATTCTTTTCAATACGGATTGAATTAATGCACTATCTGTGCCAAGTATCAGGTCGGTTAAGCTACAGTCAATAAGCTCGGTTCTTATATTTGGCGTGCTCTTCTTTTCTCCAACTTGTATTTCGGTCTTTGCGGAGAGAATCTCCTCTTCCGCTTCTATTTTCTCAGTGTCATCTGAGCTTTCCGCCGTCAGAGCGTCCTTGATCTCTTTGTTGCCTAGCTTTTCAATTTCATTGAACCAAAAGGAGCTGTTCCAAGTAGCTTTATCTTTTCAAGAAATAAACAACTAGCAATGAGTTGCAATTCGCATTGTTACGTGAAATGGCTTACCAGTCATGTCGACTATTTTTTCGTGATGGGGAAAATATGTAATTGATTTTGTGCGAAAACGAAGAGGGTGCGTGTGTCGAAATGAGTGACTGCTTTCCTTTGCTCCTGAAGATCCACCTCGTTAAGTGTAGTTTCACTTTGTTTCCTCCAAATCCAAATATTGTGTATTTCAAACAAAACTTGAGTAGGATTTTCTAAGCTCGATCTTAATTTATAAAGACTTTTAAAGCTCAAACAAATGGCAAGTTAAACTATCCTTTTTGAAGATATTGGATTTATGAAACTTCCAATTAAAAAGCTGGCTAATGATATCTAAACTTTCAAGTGTATTCGAATGTACCTGACTCTCTATCCTGCCTAACTGTACCAGCACTTTCTCACTATTTCTATTTATTTCATCCAAATCAGTTGCTAAAGATTAGAATCTTTATTTCTATTTTTTGCAACTTCTGGAAAGAATTGGAAAATATTTCCATTCTCATAAAAAATATATAATTGGGTCGCACGGATGTGTTGTAAAACATAATGTTCACTTTACGGTAACCTCTAACATGGAACAAATGTCCTTAATTCAGTGCTGAGACTGTTTTAATAAATGAGTGAGGGTAACCATGGCATCGATCGAAATCATTTCAGTTACCAGCTTTAGAGTTTGAAATCCGAGAATAACAAATTATATTGTAGCGACAAGTGAATATTCCGAAATTCAGAAACATGCAGATAAGAATATGATGCCTTGAAGAAATACATTTTGTACCCATTATTTGTTTTTAAATGATTTAATGGTTGCAAAGCCCTTCGTGGGATATTATATTTAAGATTAAGTTAGCTATAAACCACGTGTTTTACCTGTCATGAATCGACATGCAGGAATGGGTCCATGCGTTCTATTTTAGACTTTTGATTGGCTATACTTTACGCTGATGTTTCTAGTCTGTGGATGGATGGCCGTTAAAGACACTTTTACTACTACAATGATGTATAGTTTATTTGTTTTTATTGGTTAGAAACAGCCTCATCTTGTGTACATTACTTTGCTTATCGTATTTTTTTGTTTTCTTTTTTTGTTTATACACCAAACCTTTTCTGTTCAGAATTCTTTTGTTCTTTTGCCTTTTTTTCAACAAAAAATAAAATGTCCAACACGGAGAGTAATTCTCCGCATACAATAAATTACTACCCTTATGAACATCCAAATGGAAACGTAAAAATGTATGGAAACAGTACTTATGGTGCTGTCCCTCCCTCTTCTTGGCCAACGCATTATTCTTCAGCTTCATCTCTATCTTCAATGGCATCTCCAGGCACCATTCACAGTACTATCAACAAGCAAAATTTCTATCCTCCACCAAATAACACTTCAAGCTATCCTGGATCGCCCATCTCATCCAGGGGAGAAGCATCTGTGATTTATTCAAACTCAACAACAAACATTTACGGTGGGCAAAATCGCTTTCCACAGTCCCCTAAAAGCCAAATGTCTGATCCTTTGAAAAGTTATCCACCTTCGACTTATACTCCAGTCCATAGACCAAGCACATCCAATGAGCCGTCTTCGTCGTCTGTCTATAGTATACAAGAGAATATGTCTGTTTTCCCACCTACTGATGATATGAAACAGAAAGCAATCATGGATCTAAAGACGTCCGAATCATCTTTTAAAATTATTTATGCTGGTGATATTGCGTACAAGCCTGACAAAGGATTACTCTCCATCACCAAAAAAGTACATCTGGTTCTGAGCAATAATCAGTTGCTCGTATATAAGAGTTCTCAGAAGGCCAGGGCTGAGCTGGATATGTTTAATATGCAACAATCAAAACAAACAGCGATGCCTAAAATTGACAAGGACAGGCTTTTTTTGGCTTTACACGATATCTATGCTGTGCATAGTGTTGTTACACCAACAAATACCTTTAGGATCGAGTACCTCCACGTTCATTCTCGGCAATCTTTGTCCCACTTGATCACTACGGAATCTGCCAAAGAATGCCAGCGTTGGATCCATGCTCTGCAGAAAGCTCTTCGTGTTAACCGCCCGCGTATAGATACCATTACCAATTCCGAGAAAAACAATGTCATTGATCGTATTTCCAAGCAAAGTGATGCATTTTCTAAAAGAGATGACATTGTTATGTATAAAGTCGTTTTTAAAGAAAAGCGCTACAAGGCCGCAGGTGATCAGCCCAAAGAAATATTTCTGCCAGTTATCTTTGCCATCGGTAAATTCAGCTTTTATTTTCTGCCAATCAGCACAAACGACGGGGAATATCTAAAGACCATTGAGCGTGATAGATTCGGTTTATTGTCCATTCAGAGTATAAAATTTGATAATAACGACGATACAGTCATTATACAAGTACGCCAAATCAACAAAAATAGTCGCCAATTGGTGTTTGCATCAACATTCTGTGAAGTCATTGTGCAATATCTTCGAAGGGCGATTGATTCCCTCATCCCACCCGATCATATTCCACCTGTCTACATTGCCAACATATCATCCAATATGAAAAATACACGCATTATTCCTTATATCATTGATCCGGATCCTGAAGATGGCATTCTTGGTGATGACGAAGAAGTTAAAATGTTCAACTCTACACTGCGTGCTTACTGCGCCTCTCTAAATCTAAACAAGAACCGGTTTAACTTTTCTGTTAATGGCCCACCCAGAGCTAAATCATTCGTCCTTCACTCTCCAAATGAAGTAAGAGATGTGCCAGTCACCTATACAAAATATGAATTGATAGCTGTTCTACGATCTCTTGCAATATCGGTAAGTGCTCTTTTAATATATATACGATTAATTACCTAACTAATATTTATTCTATTTCTTTCTTATTGGCAGAATTTCTTTCAAGAAATCAGTTTAAAAGATATATCCTTGTCTGAATTAGAATCTTGGGAAACAAGCTCAAGTGATGGCTGGTCTATGATTGAGAGCCATCCTTTTAACAGTTCTAATGTTTTGTCCAACGAAATACATGATACCCTAATTAACCTCAATGCTTTACGTAAATTGGATATTTCAAATTGCCGTATTGGGTACTGTCAAGAGAAAAAAGAATCAGCTATTGCGTCTATTGGTTTGATTATGAGCTCTGGAAAAACCAACGTCAGCCGTTTATGCCTTGGGAAAAATAATGTGCCAAAGTCTGACATGCTCAAGTTGATCAACGGTATCAAGGAACACAAAAAATCGATCAAGGAACTCTACCTGGACTACTGCGGTCTTACAAAAGAAATGTCGGAACTGGTTCTAAAAACACTGGCAGAAAAAAACCCTGAGCAGGTTCTTTGCTTGGATCTTTCAATTGAAAAAGGAAAAGACAGCATTAGCCCCGACTATATCAACCCTCTATTCCAGGTTTTCAGACGTTTAGCAGTGTTGCGCTTACGAGGTCACAATATAATTGACTACCGCTATAAATTTAGCCTTGAAGAAAGCCATTTAAAAGAACTGGATCTGGGAGACTCTAGAATGGATAATGATATGGTAACCAGACTTTGCAAATGGATTAAAAGTCCTTCGTTTCTCACAATTGAAGCACTTCATCTTGGCGGATGCAACCTCAATGGTAGAAATGTCTACGATATACTTGCTTCTATCAGCCAATCAAGCAACCGAATAATGCATTTGAATCTCGAAAACAACCCTATTATGAAGGAAGTTATGCATCTACCAAAGCTACACTCTGCATTTTCCCAAGGTGAGGGACCCACATCTATTTCGTTTGCTAGATTAGAATGGGACGATCCAACTCTGCGTGAATTCATTGATTGCTTACGAGATAACCAAACCGTCACTCACTTGGATTTATCAGACATTAATATAAAAGATACAGATGTAGTATCTCAGGATACTGTAAAGATGCTTTCATCTTTATTCGAACGGAACACCTATCTAAAAGACATCAAGCTGAACTTTAAATATCTTAAGAAGCTTCGTACATCCTTTTCAACCTTTCCTAGAGCTATTATTACCGATGCAATTACTTCAGCTTTAGTTGGGCTTCGACATAATTCCACGCTGGAAAAAATTGATCTCACTGGTCTTGGTATGGAGGATCCGGGAGCCCTTGCGCTTGCTCGTGTATTGAAAACTAATCGTGGCCTCAAAACAATCTTAATCGATGAAAATAATGTAAGTTTATAGCAAAAAATTCAATGCAGGGTCATGTTTAAAGACTCACCCTTTTTATAACAAAACATAGATTACCATCGAAGGCTACCGCAGTATAGCCAAGTCAATAGAAGAAAATGCAAACCAAGTCATCCACTTCCCCATTCCAAAAGTGGACCACCGAAACCAGCTAAAATACCTTGTTTATCGCATAGAAGAGCTAATCATGGCCGAGAATGAAGCCCAATTTTTCCTTATTCATACATCTGGTGGTGAAAAAAAGAGAGAGAAGAAGCATGAGCTCGAAATGATGGTTCAGGAACGAAAGGCTTGCGAATTAGCTACAAAACAATTTGGTGATGTAATACGTTCGTTAGAAGTGGTTGTAAGCAAAAATCTTCGTGAATATCAAGAGCAATATAATCGAAGCATGGAGCTACAGCTTCAGGCTCAAGCCGCTGCTCAAGAAATGGCCATTGCTCAGGTTCGTATCCAAGGAAGAGCTGGTTCAGTCAATAGTTTCCATCGTAGCCAGTCAGGCAGTATTTCAAGACAAAACTATCCTATCAGTAGCAATGCTAGTGTTACAAGCAGTACCAGTAGTATAAATAATTCAAAAATGAGACAAGGAAGTATTACAGGATATGGCACTTCGAAGAGGGTTATTCCAGAGCTTTATAATAACCCTCCAGCTTTGCCACCTTTCCCAACTCCGAGGCCAGAAAGCTCGATTTATCAACCAAATGAAAACATTTTAAACCAAAGATACTCGGTGCAACCTTATCCAAATATCAATAATAATTCCATTTCAAACAGCCAGAGCATTCATTATCCACCTCCAGAATTTCAAACGTTGCCACAATCTTCAATATATCCACATAAAGGCTATAATGAAACTGAAGTACAGAAATCGTTTCCTGATTTCGGTTATGTCGATGATTTTGAATACGATTCAGAGGTATCATATATGTACCACACCAAACCTGAAACTTCAACGTACTATGATATTCAGAATGAAGAGCAACTGGCCGAAGGACTACAACATAAACTCTACTTGCCACCTGACACTCGCGACTAACACACATACACACCCTTTTTTTTTTTAATCTATTGACAAACAACTGTATGAGTACTATCATTAAAATCGATCTATAATTAACTACCTATAAAATATCCATTCCTTTAATAAACTTATATATTAATGAATTCAAGTAAATGTATTGCAAAGAAGTTTAACTCTTTTTTTGCTAAAAAAATACAAAAATACAAAATTGGGTTATTGACAATTTGATTATTAGTTCCAATCCTCACTCACTTTCAACAAAATCAGCATGATGCCAACAACATTTCATGTAATAATAATAAAAAAAAGCTAATTAATGAGAGATATATTTATTGAAATTAACGCTTGATGGAGTTAACGTGTTCGAATTTCTTGAATATCAGCTTATCGGCTTAAAGACCCTTTTTAATGAACTGATTTTCTGTTTGTTAAACTATTTCCCATTATTTTAGAACATTTAAAAGAGCACTGAATATATGTTGTTAGATCCTAAAAGTACTTATTTTGAAATTTATTAGCTATTTATAATTAATTTATCTGAAATATATTAGAGATATTATCAGAAGCAATTGTATTACAGTCTAATCAGTGAATAAAAAAAAATATATATCTTGATCATCGGCTACTAGAATGTTCTTGTTGTTCTTACTTGTTTATGGATAAAGCAGTTAAAACATTGTGAAATATTAAAGTATTAAGAACCCTTTCATTCCATCTTTGGGCTAAAATTCTGGGAAACCAATTTCTGAGTAAACTCACCAATATTCATTTAGTGCTACATAACGTTGATAAAATAGGACTGACGTTGTTACACGATTTCATCAAGCTATTGTTCCTGAAGCAGTCCAATAAATCAAACTAACTCGATTGAACCATATATACATATTAAATTTACTTTAATCATGTAGCTCCACCTTTTCTTCTCATTGTTCCCTTTTTTTTTCTCTCTTATTGTAAATATCAATGGAACGGGCTTATATTCGTGAAAGCAAAGCTCAAAATAAGGACGCGCATACTGAAATTTCTCGCAAGCCGAGCCGGATTCGAAAAAATAAACTAAAAGTCAGATCAAACACTGCTGATGCCAATCCGTCTTCTTCCCAATCAGATAATACTGAATCGCCGTCCACCAATATAGACAGTACCATCAACAAATTATCTTTATATAACGACCAAATCGACATAAGGAACAGAGAGATAAAGATTAAAAGTATGTTGATTGAACCGAGACAACTTGCAAATACTGGAGGACAGGGCACCACTGCATTTATTGTAGAAATTGTAGGAGTTTCCATAGCAGTTATAGGCATTCTCATACTAATAGCAGCATGCGTCATGTATCCAAAGAAACGTAGACTTAAAAATCTCGAAAAATCAAAACCGTTATACGAAAACAGTATGTATCAGAGCCAAGATGATCTTCATTCTCGCTTTGAATATGACGATAGCCATACAGCGTACAGCTCTGTATATCCCAAACAAAGCAGCCCTTCACTATCTGCCCACAGTTTCCCAACTCAACTAGCCCCAGCTGTGACACATAAAAAATCATTTAATGCGGTAAGTAAGAGTCAGGAAAAAATAAAAATAAAAACTCTGTTTCTCTTTCTTTTAAAAGCAAGATAACCAATTCATAATATTTTCTCTGACATTTCAAACCATCAATAGGACGATATTTCAATAAATTCAAGTAATAAGCGGCCCGATAATTATGCACGAAACATCACGAATTCAGTAATTATGGATACCGATAACTATACACACTCTGCAATGAAGCTATTCAGCCCATTTAAACCAACAGCAGGACCCAAAACACCTATACTCAAAAACAAAAATTCAGATATAGTCAAGAAAGGGCACCGAGTATCTTTGAGCACATCTATTTTTGGCGTACACACACCAAAACCTCTCAATAGAGAAAGTACAGTAGATCCCTATAGTACGACAGATTCTGTGACAAATGGTGGCCGGGCTGATTCGGTTTTCTCTGGTTATGAATGGACTCACCAAAATGGGCATGTTATACCTCCTAGATACCACTCCTAGATGTTTAGTATAATTAACCAAACTAATGTCTTTGTGATATGACCTTTTATATATATACATTGTACAATTAAATAATATGTTTAACTCAACAAGGCAAAAGAAAATATTAATTATTAGTGTTTTGATGAATAGTATTCTACTACTAAACAAAGAATACAAAGCTAAAATATTTATACCAAATAATCAAGTATTTTATACAAATTTATAGCTATTTAATTTCTTTATACCGACCTCGATGAACTATATGTAGGTATGGTACTGTGCTACAAATCCAGCTGATTTGTTTATTAAATGTGCACAGTTAAAAAAATAAAGTTTGAATTGAATGATCCTCATCCATTTTTTTTTTCTTTTTGCTTCACCGAATTGATCTTCATATGTGTAGATTAATAATATAATCATAGCTCTACATAACAACCCGTCATTTTTCTTCATCTCAAAAAAAACAAAACAAAAAATAATTAAATTTTTTACGGACATGCATCAACAATATGCATATCGAAACAGCCAATCAAAACATGTAACATTTCATTTAAAGAACAGCGTTTTACGAGAATATTTACCTTAAAAAAGGGGGAGAGCATCAATCAGCAAAACCGGTTTTATTGATTTCATTTTAATCACATTCATCCACCGTTCTTTTTTTTCTGCTTTACTTTTTCCCCTTTTCTACTTTTTTTTTCAATGAGTGATACAAATGCAACCACTAACCCTTTTGAAGTGGATACATCCGGTACACAGGCTGGGCTTTTTAAAGGCATAGGGGTAACATTGGCTGTTACCAGTGGTAAATCTAAGCAAAAAAAATAAAATAAAAGATCAAAAGATAGTGATATTAAATATAACAACAATGACGACTCATCTTTTTTTTTTTTTTGGCGTATAGGTATATTTATCGGCAGTAGTTTCGTATTCAAGAAAAAAGGATTATTACAATCTGTCGACCAATCTGGTAAACCAACAAATACGTTCTCATGACTGAACAAAAAACAAGGATTCGATCAGAATTAGAAGAAAAATAAACAATAATAATTAGGTGGCACAGCTGGCGAAGGTTATAGCTATTTAAAATCAACAATGTGGTGGACGGGGATGATATTAAGTAAATATTCGAGCTCTTATTTTTTTTATTATAAAATTACAATGCGCCGTATGTTTATTTCATTATCTCTTACTAAATACGCATGCTTTCTTAAGTGATTGCGGGAGAATTGTGTAATTTTATAGCTTATGCATTTACACAAGCGATTTTAGTTACACCATTAGGAGCTCTGAGTGTCGTTATTAGGTATATATCACAATAGACATAATATTACTTAATATATAAAATAAATAATGTATGTATACCTACTATACATATTAAATTTAATACAGTGCCGTGCTTTCTTCTATATTTTTAAAAGAGAAACTGAGTTTTCAAGGAAAAATAGGCTGCCTTCAATGTATTCTTGGCGCTGTTATGATTGTAATGCATGCCCCTGAACAAAGTTCAGCAGATACAACGATAGAGGCTTTTAAAAACTTGGTGCTTTCTGTAGGCATGTAAAAAAAAAAAAAGAATAAAAGTGACTTGGCGTCAACTTATTGCTGTTATTAATATTTTATTAAAAAAAATACAGGATTTCTAGTTTATGCTGGACTAGCAACAGTTATTTCAATTGTTTTGATCTTTTATTGCGGACCCAAATGGTATATACCCTTTTTTTAGTTAAGTTTATCGTATCAATAATAGTAGAATAGGGGGAAAAAGAATATGCTGGTCTATATTTCAGTATGTTCTTTGATAGGATCGATTTCAGTAGTGTTTACTCAAGGACTAGGCGCAGCAATTGTTCATTCAATTAGCCGGCGTGAAAATCAATTTACCAATTGGTTTACCTATCTTGTACTAGGTGTTGTTATCATAACACTGGTGGTAGAAATTGTATATCTTAACAAAGCACTCAACTTATTCAACACTGCACTCGTTACACCAACTTATTATGTGATTTTTACGACAATGACGATTGTAAGCTCAATTGTATTATATAGAGGTTTCGATGCATCTCCTGTGGACGTGGTTACTTGTGTATTGGGTTTTCTTGGTATATGTTCAGGTGTAGCCTTACTGCATAATTCAAAAAGTCAACCAGGCGGTGGCGAAGGGCTACTAAATAATATGGAACAGAATCGGGATATAAAAAAACAGCCACAAGGACTGCTCTGGTTTTTTGAAAATAAGGATAATGCTAATGAAAAAAATACGGTTAATGAACAGCATGTTTTGTCTGGAAGTCAACATAGTGGAAATAATCCTGGAACTGCAGACTTGTTCCCTGCCCCTTTTTCTGGAATTAGCCGATACGCCATTACTACTAGAAAAATCCAAAATATATCATCGAGCATACGTTTACAATCTAGTATTGAATTGAATCCTGTTTCTGTAACTAAATGTGCCGCTGCTAATCAGCCATACTCTAGCATGATAAGTACAGTACATGAAGATAGTATTTCTAATGAGAAGAGTTTATCTGATATGGGTTCGAATGAAACAAGCGAATCGTTGTCAAACGAAATTGGTATGTCTTGAACTTCTTCTATATGTACATATATTGATATCTTTCGGTTTCTTGTTTAGTAAACCAAGAGCAGATAATCATAGCCAAACGAAAAGACTCAGATTTATTTTCTCTGACTCAGAGAAGTCTGAATAACGCAGTTCCAATAAATGATCCTTATACACAAACAAACGAGAGGATTAATGAAAATAGACAAAATATAACAACCCATAGCAGGCACTT
>VCJH01001459.1:1573-15443 GCA_024140565.1 Backusella australiensis | reverse complement strand
GTTGTGATACAGTGATTATTGATATATATATATATATCTGTGTGTGTGTGTGTGTGTGTGTGTGTGGTTCAAAATTTCATTGCTGTCAAGAGAGATGGTGAATCCATGCATTATAACCAAAATTAAGGAGTAAGATTAGGTTGAACAGCTTCTTTTTTTTTCATAACTCAGAGAAAATGGTCGTTTGATAAAAGAACTTTTGTACCAATTTTTCAAGTCTAATGCCACGAAGATATTGATATTGGTATCTCTTTTTAACGCCTCCACTTCTTTGCATAAGCCACAATGGAGTGGGTCTACTATTACCTTCTTCCAAACAGTTTAGTAGCAGTTGTTTTAGAAGTACAAGTAGTAAGTGTAAATAATCAAACGATCAGTTGGTATTAGACCAGCTTCTGGACCTTCTAAAGGACGAAGCTCATACAAAAACTATGCTTTTAAATAAAAACCGTCGCAGAAATGGGATGTCACCCCAAACTGAAGAACAACTCAGCAAGTGAGTTTTTTGCAAAAGAAAGAAAACGCCAGATTATGCAGTACTCGCTTTTGTTTTCTTTTTCTCTTCTTGCATTGCAAAATGATATCATACTTATTTCCTTTTTTCCAAATTGCAAATCCTCTGACTCCGTTTTTAAACGCTGTTTCGCAGGAATAAAAATAATTGATTGGTGAATATCAAACCACATTAGTTTAACCAATCAATTTTGTCTTTTTTCCATATTTGGTCACTAAGGAACTAATTTCAGAACTTCGATTTTAACCTTTTCAAGAATCTTTGACCCGGAATAAAGATCAACTTGTGGGCTGGAACAAGTGTTCGCTGTATGGACCGTGTAATGAAGTTAATCCCGCTCCAGTACAGAGTTATTTTTTTAATGTCAAGCATTATATAATAAATTAAATATTCAAAATATTTAATTAAATGACTATACATAATGTATATTGCTAAGCACACCACTAAATGAAATTCATGCTTCTTTTGTTCTTCCTCAGAGTTTGGCATTGGTAATTCCATTCCCTTCAAATATACACAATTCTTTTAGTTACCATTAAATTGACAATGAACTGTTAAATAGTGTGTGTATGTATTTCTCTTTACTTTTCCTCCCTCCTCAGTTTTTCGTATTTTAAACACTTCAAATCCTCATAACCCATTAGTTTATAATTTAATGAAGTAAACTAGCATGTTTGTTTTTCCTTTTTCTTTCACGACATGGCTTAAGTAGCAGGTAATATGAATCCAGTTCATTAAATGTTGTCATTACGCTATGAAATACTCAGTCAAATTTAGCTAATTACATATTTAAGTTGTACTATATAAGGCTTACTTTAGTAAAAAACCGTGTTATGACTATTGCTCTTATTATTATACAACAATGTGATATTAAAAGCTCTTTAGCATTCCTAGACGTTTCAGAGAACAGCAAGCGATTATTTGAATTAGCATTTGAATTCTGCTGCGTATAGTACAATTTAGAAAATGTCAAATTTATTAATTATATCATAAATTCAACTATTGATATTGAAATTGTTAAGCAACGCCCTACCGTTGATTTTTTACTGAAATTTACTTAAAATAACATTCTGAAAAATTTAGCAAAGCTATAATATACACCCATGAAGATATTAAAAATGTTAGCATTAATTTTAATTACAGGTCCCAATATAAATAAAACTTGATTATATTTTACAAGCCAAGTAACAGTAGACTGAGAAAAAGTAGATGGTAGCATGACTTGAAGTGTCCTTGTCAATCCAAAAAACGTTTAGTTGTCTATTTCTAAATGCGGTTAGAGAGACAAATAAGCGGATTTTTAAAGGAAAACAAAAAACTACAAAAAAAAAGAGACTGGTAAACCACATGGTCGAATAGCACGACATATAAATCTTGTTATCCTTCTGCCTTATATAGAAAGTACAATTCTCTATTTTATTTCAATTCTGGTTTGAAACGCATTCGTATGTGCCACCAAGAGAGAATGAACTCAGTCGTATGTTCTCAAAACGTAATAAAGTTACATGTATAATGAGGTTATTTTAAGTTTATAAACGAACGGTATGAGGCAGAAAGGCGCATTAGCTAAGTAATAGATGTAATTTGCCTGTTTAAAAAAATGAAGAAGCAACTTGATTGGGAGCGACAGATCTGCAACAGTAGTTACGATGCGAGGCAATGTTGTGCGCCAGAGAGATGCTAAGTTGGCGGTATAATAAAGTAAAAAAATCTAATTTATATCAAATACACTTTCTTTTTTGGTCTATTGATAATAAAAAAAGATCTACATAAAATTTAATATCAGAAGAGACCATGGTTATTGGGTTTGTTACAGTGCCTTTTAATATGTAGTTTTCTTGCTACAGTCTAGGACACTGGACAAAAAAAGGAAAAAGGGGTAAAAATAAATGGAAAAATAGAAAAATAGAAAGAGCATCATGCGACACCAAATTAGGACATACCAACTCTCATGTTTCAATTACACTGTAACCAATTAAATTTTACTGAGTTTTTATAATACAATTATACAAGAACCATTTTTCACATAAATAGAACCCATTCTCTTCTATTCTTTTTCTCTTCCTTCATCTTTACCATTCAGTAAAATTGAAAAGCTTAAAAAAATAAACACCTGCAACTCTCCAGCAATATATTTATAATATATTTTATATATTTTTTACTTTTACTATTATACCTTGTATATATTTTTAATCATATAAAAACATGAACACCCGCACTTCCAAAACCTCCTCCAACAAGAACAACTCTGCAAAGAATACCTCCACCCCCTCCTCCCCTAAGAATACCAAGTCTAGTTCCCCTCGTATGCATCCCAAGAAAACTGATGATGTGAACAAGTTGCAGGCAACTAACCGTAAGCAAGCCCGCTCTTCTAGAGACCAAAGCCCAGCTAAGCGTCTCGATAAGAGGTAATTAGTAATACAATAAACTATAAGACGGCGAAATATTTATTTTATTGTTGAAATAGCTCAACCGAACAAGTTTATGCTGGTCCCACCTTCAACAATGCGCCTGTCCCCAGCGCACTCCCTATTCCTTCTTTCAGCCCTCGTGGTTCTCCTATTAACCAACCTCAACCGTTGTACATGTCTTCTACTCCTTCTCTCCAACATCAATCCGCTTATCTCATGAACCTTCTCATTCCTCAGCAAAAACCAGCCTATTCTTATGAATTTGAGCAGCGCCAGTCAATTTCCGAAATCCAGAACGGTCTTCGCTCCATGCTTAAGATCGCTTGCTAAAGCTTTCATCGAACTCAAACAAAAAAAGCGACGATATACCTAGATTTTTTTCAAACTATACTCAAGGCAAGAAAACAACCAAAAACCAAAAAAAAAGAATATCATTTGGCATACCCTTTTTTGTATATTTTTCTACTTTACTATTGTTCATTCTTCTTTTTTTCTTTTTCTTTTTTTCCTTTCCTTGTTTGTATCTATAGTTTTTTTTTTGTACACTTGTATTATAACTTTTTTTGTTTAACATCATGTAATATCCTGCCTATATGTTTAAGGATTAAATAAATTCATGATTTCGATTGCTGTTTTTTCTCCATCATAAACTATCTTTTAGTTTATTAGTTTATTTATTTATGTATTTAGTTTAAAAACCAAACAATTGCCACAAACAAACTCGGCAAACATGCAGATAACCAACAATGGATCTATTTTTTAACAAAACAGGGAAAAACATTAATGAAACAAATGGCCTTGTGCCAGTTACAATTGTGTTTTCTTTCGCAGTGGTTGAACAGCTTGTTTTGAATACTAAATTAGTCATAATTAATAAAGAACCAGTCGACACAAACAAACTACTTTCTCTCCTTATATTTACCACACTCTCGTTTTTACAATATTATGTAGTTCTCATGAGGACATGTATAGTTAAAGCGCCGTTTTCTAGAGTCTGTTTCGGCTAAAATGTCTGTTGATCAGCCAAAAAAAAAAAAAACAATAATCGGATTAGTGGAGTGATATGGCACATTTATCTATTCATTGATTCGCCAGGAATCAGTTTAGTGATCAGATGTCAGATGATATTACTTTAGCCTTAATATGAGCTGTCACCAAAAAAAAAGCTTATTGTGGATGGATAAAGTAGAGGAGATTATCACGTCTGGTAATACCCATTTTCGGGTAGTCTTTACATATATATAAAAGAAGCTACATATAGCTTCCATCCCCCTTCGAGTAAGATATAAACTGCTGATCTATAGCATTATTAGTGCCCCTCATTCTTTTTTAAATTGCATTTATTTGAAGAATACAGAATAAATGATGCTCTTAAAATGGATTGACTATAGTAAACCATATACCAATTAAGATATATCGACCATCCAAACCCCTAGTCCTCCTTTTTTTATATTTAGAAATGATAAGAACATACATATATCAATATACCTATATTCTGTGCTTTCCGGGCAGTCTTTGTTTCTGCTCTCAATAGTTTATAAAAGACGATTTAAAGAGTTTATGGATAGGTATAGAATATCTGCCTTAAACTCCTGTCATAATTTTGAGGTTGAAGTTAAGGCCCTCGTGTATTATTTGCAATAATAGAAACTGTGTATTTTGAACTAACTATCTGGCACATATTTTCATTACGGGAAGTTTCTATAAGACGTCCAGTTTTATGATCGTCGTTAACGTCTATACCTTTATTAGCAATCAAGGAAAATAGTTGTTATACGACATTGATACTGATATTAGTAATGGTGGAGGAAGAGCACCTTTTTACTCTTTCAGGAACAAATGGTGAATGTATTTATTGATTCAAGTCTCAATGTCAAAAATTATTCGAATCCTCTTTTTCTTAAAAAAACTTTTGAAGGATGTCATTTTGAGATCGAGCTGTCAATATTTTATAACCTTTTATAATTTCCTGAATAAAACTGTCACTTTGTGGAAATTGTGCCTCACTTTTTTTAATAACATGTGGATAGGTATGTTGTCCTTTGGAAAGGGGCACGATAGCGAATTTTGTCACTCCAATCTGGAGGCGAAGTTGTGCTTTCATTGTTTCGATCCACTAAAAATTGATAAGATTTTAAGAAGTCTTCACTTAAGTAAAGATGAAAAGGTTGATTATGTGAGTATACTATATTATTGCCTTTAATTAATCTATAAGATTTAGGTATAAAATTATCTGAGGGCTATACCACTCAAAAATATATTTGCGGTTTTTTATATCTTTCTATAAAGTGATATTGGTAGCATTCTAGATGTAAGCATATTAAGTTTTCACAATTTTCTTTTAAAATGAAGAGAAGGAAAGAGCGTGAAGTATTTCCCCTATATTTAAAAGAGAGTGAAACTGCCTTGCAATCAAAGTATGTTGATATTTGATGCCGATTTACCAGTAAGTTAAGTGGTTCCTTATCAGGTTACATATATTTATGAAACCATGATTGACCAGATATTACTACTTACATTTTTTGGATTTCATCAATTCTAGAGGTTATACGTTTTGGAAAATTCCACATGAAAAACGAAACTTGGCTTAAAAGGTGTGTTTTGTTGTTGTTTTTCATGGATTTATGCTTCATTTTTGCAGCCAAAAGCTCATACTAATATTTAAAAGAGCCTTCTATTTTTCATGTAAAACAGATCACAAAAAGAGGGGAACTTGGAACTCCTTAAAGGTGCAATAAGTCTTTTCTATTAGCATACATTTAATTTAATGTTATTGCATAATTATCATATTTACTATTCAGGATATCTTTATGATTGTGTATACTTACTTGATATATGTAAAAAGTAGTGAAGCTATCATTTACTCTTATTTGAATATAATATCAGGCTATATTAACTATACAGATCTTCTAAAAGAATTCAAATTCTACCCGAGACTATACCTAACTTTTTGCTGCAATGAGTGCTTTTATTAACTACCGATCTGTTACGAAGCTAATGAACAGGAGGAAAAGGTTATCTCCTTGATAGACTAATAATTGAGATATCCTTTTTTCAAAAAGAACTTTTGAAATCTAATAGCTGTGTTGCAGTGGCCCAGTGCAGTAGTATGGTTGTCATATGATGTGATATTTTCCAGAGAATCTATTATGTATCAAGCAGCAATCTTTTAAGACTTTTCTCGATCATGTTTTCTCCTTAGATTTTGATTGTGTATAGTAATCAATTTTATTTATTGTAGAAAAAGTCGGATAATATAACGGCGTTATTTGTAAAACCCGATTCTATTATGCTTCAATTTAAAGTACATGAAAGATCTGCTATAGAGATTAAAATGAAGAATAATCAAAGTTGAAAGTATTCAATTATTACATCCATGCTCAAGTCAACTTTAGTAAACACAAGAATCAACATAAAGACACTCAAAATTACCATCCATTACATGTGTATGAATTGTGATTTAGAAGCTGCTACATTAGAATCAAATTTTAATTGCGTAAATGTTTTATTTAAGGGACTATCAACAGACAGTCCCTTGTAATTATTCAAAATTTCTAGGTGATGGGGGGTCACTTTTAAGAGATTGTCCAAACAAAGGGTCGTATAAACTTTGTAAAGTTGTTAAATATTGGTATTCTGGTTCTAGATTGTTTGGTATCATAAGTTCATGTCCTCTAAAAGCATAACCCCCCCCTCTCGTTGGAACTTTGTGGAGAGTTCCATCACATCGAGGGAAGGGAGACAGAAACTCCCTTCCCTTCGTCTGATATCGAATTTAATAGAGCTAAAAGCCAATTTGAAAATGGCTTTATCTATGAATCCGGGAAGCTGCATAGTTCAAGTAGAAAACCTTGATAGGGAAATATACATACGTGGTAAAACAAGGTGCATCAATGAAACATTAGTGTACATATAATTGAGTATATGCCAGAACTTAGACATGTAGATGGTCATATTATACTCAGAAGTATCTTCGATTTAAATTCTGAAGGCTGATGGATGTCAACTTCAGCACATGGTGATCATTAAACAAGATGGCATGGAGATATAGGTTTTAATATAGTAACTATTGTTTTCACCAAAAGCAAACCAGTATTTAGTGACTCAAGAGGGCTTTCACTGATCGCACACATGTTATTTCAATTTTTCATAATGATGCACGATGATGGTATTACTTATTTGTTTGTTTTCCTTTTTATAATACAATATTTGCTTATGTTATGAGGGGAGATTCATCATATTAAACTAATTTATCATATGATAAATAAGTCATGCATTTTGCACATAATATGAAACTGGTCAAAAAAGCACATCCTGCTGCATGAATCTTACAAAGTTGAAAAATAAAGCAGTGACTCTTTAAAGGGACCATAAACTTGACTTTTTTAATCAAGCAGGCGTAACATAATTTCTATATATTTATATATAGTATTCCTGTCAAATAATATATTAATTAGCTTCAATAACTAACTGATGATATAGAAATAGGGAGATTGTGAACAAAAATGTAAGGGAAAAAAATACATGATGTTTTGCAAAATCGACTTTTATTGATGATGCAGCTATTCCTCTGAAATATGAACTTAATGCATTAATAGATGCCTGTACTTTCTAAAGAGAGTATTTCTTATTGGTAGTTGATGAAAACTTAATTTAATAAAGGAGGGGTATAAAATCAAGTTGCAATGATTCAACTAAAAACCAATGTATCATATTTGAAAGGTTCTAATTATGAAATGACACCACAAAACGGCAAAAGAAAGTAGAGACCAGAAAAATTCACAATATATTTAGGGAGACTAATAAGCCTGCTTGGAAATTAATAGATACATAATGATGATCTTTGAAGTTATATAAGACATAAATGAATGAAATCCGACATGGATATGATAACAGAGCTATCGTTTGAAGGATAGGTACGAATTATCATGCCATCCATTTATAAAAATAAATACTATATATCTTGCAACAGATTCCATTCATACTATAACATACTTAGTATCCACTGGTATCAAGAAATCATTTCACAAAAAAGTTGGTTTTCATATAAATAAAAAAAGAAAGGGAATCCTTGTAGAATATATAATTGCTATGAGTAACTAATTAAACGAATAAAAATGATGTAAATATAAAGTGTGTGTCTTCATAAATACATTGGCACGATATCAATGTGGAAGAAGGATTGTCTTTATCTATTATAAATGTAGAAAACAAACTGAAAAAAAAACACAGTACATCCGAGGACTGTCTTTTATTTTATTAATGCTATCAATGCATTACTTGATCTGGTGATAATTTAGGAAAAATAACAGGTAATATTTAAACACCAAAGGTTAAAAAGTGAATTCAAATATGTTTAGATCAAGAAGAAACAAGGTTGAACGTAGATTGACAAGTACACAATGGTCACGACCAAAAATTCTAAAAAAAAAATAAAAACTGATATACTATTTACATAATATAATAATATATTTTTGTATAGTTCCAAAAGCTCCCCCAAAAGTTTACAAAACGATTATTTAATTTAATTAATAAAAAAAAGAAACAAGCTGCAAACCTAGATACATGTGTTCAGCAGATCGTTTGAATACACAAAGAACAAGGCGTTCATATAACGTGTTACAGACATGCATTTTGCATATGTACTACACTGGTTTTTTCCTTTCACGGTTCAGGAAGCGAGATGAACAAATCAGCTGATAAATCCTTTTATATTTTTTCAACAAACAAAACAAAATACAGCGAATGATGTAGTCGAACAGTGTTTGTTACACACAAGCTGATCTGAGTGTACAAGTCCGTTCATTTGTCCAGCCCCTTTTTTTGTGCTCTTTCGATCACTATCTTGAAAAGTATCCGATTCGGATAACAATTGGAAATTAAGAAATTTATTTAGTCTTGTAATTAGTTTTGGAGTAAAGTGATAGGCTTAAGCCTCTACTAGGCGTTATTCATTTTGATTATTATTGTTTATTTTTGAACAGCGCATTGTTTTTCGTCCAGGGGCAAGGAATGTATATCTATACATATAATTTGTAATAGTAAAGTAACAAGGGGTTAAGTGTGAAAATAAGTTTAAGGGGATATGAAAAGACCACGCACCCAAATAAAGCAAACCAAAATAAATAACATGTAAATAAAAAAGGAGACGATGGGCTGTACACAGACTGTATTTTTTTTTTCACCAAACTATCTCATAAGCCGCATAAAACAACTCCAACTTTTGTTTCCTTTTTTTCTTTTCTTTTCTTTTTCTTTTTCTTTTTCTTTTTTAATTTCTTTTTACTAATAATATAATATAATATAATATAATATAATATAATAATAATGACGATATATGATCCAAAATCCTTTTTGAACTACAGTATCGACAATAAATCAATCAAGCTTATATCAATATTAGGATGTGGCTCACAAGGAGTTGTTTACTTGGGTCAATACATTTATACGAATCGATTTTACGCTGTGAAATGTGTAGCAGATAATCACCTCACTGAAAACGAAATACTTGCTCATTCAGTACTATCTGATCATCAAAATATTCTTTCTTTAGAGAAAGTCGTAAAGGAAAAGAATCATGTATTTATTGTTATGGAGTATGCGACCCACGGAGATCTGTTTACTTGTATAAAAGAATCCACACTACCTCAAGACAATCTCTCAAAACATCGGGTGATTCGACGTTTATTTCTCCAGATACTAGAAGCTGTACAGTATTGTCATCATAATATGATAGCACACCGTGATCTGAAACCAGAAAATATCTTATTGCAATCTAATTATCGAGTTAAATTGGCAGACTTTGGACTCGCTACACAGAAGCATATATCAACTGAATACAATCACGGTACTTCATTTTATTTTTCACCAGGTATGATAGATGTAATAAACGTGTTCTTGCTTTGAATTAAACATGTCTATATCTGAATTTAGAATGTCAGAATATGTACTTTTATAATACAAGTAGCAATTCAAACGGATACGATACATTTTCTAATGATGTGTGGAGTTTGGGTGTTATCTTGGTAACCCTTCTCTCAGGAAAAAATCCATGGAAGTGCGCCAACCTAAAAGACCCTGCTTTTGCAAGCTTCGTTGCTAATCCCCGCTGCTTTTTTCAAACTGTGATCCCAAACATTTCTAAAAGTCTAAATAGAATTCTTCTTGATGTATTTTGTCTAGATTCTAGCAAAAGAATCCGTTTGAGTGAACTCAGATCGATGTTTCTCCGATGCCATCATTTTACTGTGGAATCCGTTCCTACGATAAAGACGACACTTTCGCCAGTAACCACCAAGAAACCACCTGTCCCTAGTTACGAGCTATCATATACAAAGTCATTTGAAAGCACCATTATTGAATATATTGGACACTATAAAGAAGAGACTGAAGTGTCAAAAGCACAGCATACTGCATCAACCGCCCATCGCATTTCTTATTTATCTATCTACAGTAATTCAACTGGGTCTACATGTTCACTCTCCTCAACGTCTTCCTTTTCAGGGGAAAGCCCATCAACACCTCGTAATGGTAGTCCTGTATTAAATTATTACATCCCAAAACCAAAGCATCTAGATCTGGCTTTTCCATAATATTTCTATTTCTGTTACCACATATTACTACTAATGAGAGGGCTCAACCAAGGCACCATATTGTACATTTTCTTTTAAAACCATGTAGTTTAAACAATACGCTTTCTATCTCATTCTTCCCCATCATTTTAATACTACACATTATATCTTTCACTTTTTTTTTATAATCAAAAAAAGCATAATACTCTGACTTAATACACCTACACCTTACACACAATTAATTACAAAAAGTAAAAAATTAATAAACTTTATTTCGTATACCACCTTTTATTGTATCTTATTCAAAAAACAACCACACTTTTGCTTTAGTTTGTATTTTATTTTATTTTACGAAAAAGAGAACTGTTTTTATTTATTTAAGCGTTTAACCGAAATAAAACAAAAAAAAAATGCACAACTTTTTGTATTTAAAGCACTCTAAAAAAAAACGGATGGGGTTTATATGATAGAAAAGTATAGTTGTTAAGTATATATATGATATAAAGAGGCACTGTAGAAAGTCATGCCATACAAAGAATACCTTGCGTAAATAAGATTAAAAACAACTCATTAGTTTCAAAGGAGATTTTTTTACCCAGAATATTATTGACAAACATAATAAATAAACAAACAAAAGATACAAATATTTTCATTTATTTTTGGGATCACATTGTTCAAGAGCTTCTATTGGTTGACTGACCAATTCATTATTTCTATGTTATTAGCTACTTTTTTTTCCCCTCCAAGATAAACTGCTTTAGATTTTATCAACTTCGTAGCTGCTTGAGCTACATAGCTTTGGCTTTTGGAAATGAAAGGCTTCCAATGATTGAAATTATTGCCTGAACACATAGCATGAACACTGCCAGTTTTTCCCGGCTAAATGTTTGTATGAAAGTGGCTCTTTGTTTGAGAAAAGTAAAAACAGTACTCTTTCATATATCTCGAAGGTTGATTATCGATCTGCTAAACGGAAATCTTGGATACTCACAAAATACCACAAAATACATGTATTATTTTTCATTCATAGAGATGTAGTCGAGATGTATATATATATTGACGTGGAATAAGCATTAATATATCGGCCTACCGATATCGCCATCATCGTATCAAGACCAATTCTTTATATTCTGTCACCAACACACCACTGGTGTTTGTGCGATAATGAATATTGTCGCTCATGAGAAGTGCTAATACTGGTTTAACTATTAATGCATTTTATACTTGGTTCTAAAAACCTTCTTTTTCATATAAACTACCACTATTTTAAATGCTGATGCTACTTAATATGCAGTTAACTATTCCCATGGATACATTGGATTCTTTGTAGTTAGATATAGCGCTCTATTATTCTTGGATTTACCATTCTTATCATTTCCTTCCTTTAGTGTTTATAATCGGACTACTTTTATCGTTCATCTTTAGTGATTACCTCAATGGAATGGTATGACAAAGTGTATTTTGATTGGATGGTTCAATAGTTATTATTAAACGCACATCCTGTTTGTTATTAATACCATTGTTATGAAATAAGGTTGATTTTTATGCAGCATTGATTCAAATCAATCCACAGGAAAGTTTCGATTAACGTAAAGCGTTGGATTCTTTATTCCTCAAGTCATTTTAGAACTAAAGCTCTTGTGCCAATTGCAGCATTAAAGGTGATTCATATCTTGATAGAATACACGTTAAATGAGAGATGACACTGCCTTGAAGTATATTAAATTGGTGCTTATCAGAGAGAAAAAGTGTAGTGTCACATGTTTTGGTGACTTTGGTTTTTCAATGAGAGCCAGCCAAACCAACCTTATCCTTATTACAACTCATCTTTTCAAATGTACTCATTACTTAGTGGTTTTTATAATTACCTGACACAAAAGGAAGAATATTATGTTCTTATTATTGGACTTGATAACGCAGGCAAAACAGTGAGTGCCAAAATGACCTTATTTTATAGATGAAGAAAAAAAAACGAAAAAAAACAAAATAACATTGCGGAAATAGACACTGTTAGAACGCATAAAATCCATCTTTATGGGTGTAGCTGGTCTAGCCCCTGATAAGATTGCACCAACAGTAGGACTTAACAGTAAGTACTTTAACGCATGCTAAACTGTGTGACTCACGCTCAAGATTTACCAAGTTGGAAGAGTTGACATCAAATCATCGCGCATCAATTTCTGGGATTTGGGTGGCCAAAAAGAGTTACATTCAATATGGGAACGTTACTATAGCGAATGTCATGCGATTGTGTTTGTGGTTGATTCAACAGATCCAGTGCGTTTAGAAGAATGCAGAGACACTTTTGGTAGTTATTAATAAAACAATGAAAAAAAAAAAGAACGACAATTCCCAGGCTAATCAATGCCAAATTCGACCATGTTGTCCTCATTAGAACGCATGATCACAAATGATGCAGTAGAGGGCGTGCCTGTGCTTATGCTCGCAAATAAGCAGGATGTTCCAGGCGCCTTGCGGGTGGAAGAAGTAAAAGAGGTTTTTAATAAGATTGCAGTAAAACTCGGTGCGCGTGACTCGCGAGTGCTACCTGTCAGCGCGCTAGAAGGGTGAGACTGAATACAAAACATGTGGGGTTGACTGAATGAATAACAATAACACTGTGTATTTCCAGGAATGGCGTAGAAGAGGCAATTGACTGGCTAGTGTTACGTTTACAACGAAACAAGACAAACCGACCACCTATATTCCGTTGAAACATCGTGTTTCTATTTGGGCATTTACAATTACTAAATAAACGATGCAACATGCAAGAAGATCTTAAAATAATAATAACAATCATAAACATACATGGCTTCGTCTTTCTCCTTATTTTTATATAATAAATGTAACGCATACAACGGCGTAATTCTTGAATGAAATGTACATATGTACGTTTTATTATTATTATTATTATTATTATTATTATTATTAAGCACTCCGTGAACATATGGAAACATTCTATTTTCAGGCAAACTAAAAGATATCAAGTTGGCGTTTTGTTTTCTCCATGTCACTTTTTGTTATTGTTACATCTTTATGTATTTAGACATAAACATCATGATTTGCAAAACTTAAAACTCAGTTTTGTATCGAAAATACGTAATATCTTCTTCATTATAATAACAATAGCAACAACAACAAAAATATTTCCATACATATATAAGGTGAACCACGTGTAAATGCAAGATAGTGTATAATAATCATGATATTAATGATAAAAAAAAGGTCTATGATCATTTACAAGAGAACGGATGTGGCGAAACGCAACTAGCTGATCTAAATAGAAATGTTTTGAGAATCTAAACAAAAGAAAAAAAGGGGTAAAGTGTAATACACTTTTGAGCACAACAAAATGTCTATATAAACCCTTC
>VCJH01001457.1:21054-33871 GCA_024140565.1 Backusella australiensis | reverse complement strand
TTTTTTTTTTTTTTTTTTTTTTTTTTTTTTTTTCTTTGCTTTGCTTTGGAGGTTTGTGATACAGAACCCGGCGATCTTCAATTAATGAATTATCATTTCACATTAATAGTTAGCATTAATAATAAAATACATGATAGTTCCGTCAGTCTATTTAATTTACATTTCGCCTATTTTCTTTCAACTGAATTATATTCAGGCACAAAGAGTTTGGTGACTCAAATCATCAAAAAGAAGAATAGATGCATTTCCATTGGAAACAATAAATGATAGAACACACTCTGAGATTAGATATCTATTACACTTTATATAATAGACCTAAGCACAAAAAAGAAAATAATGTCAAGGCAATCCACAATGTATATATCACACTGATGTTCAAGCTGGGGTAGTGATGTCTATAAGAAAGTGTTTATTTATTTATTCTCAAGATGTCGTTTCAAGCACCATAATTGAATAACACGAGCGCCATAAAGGGCACGAGGTGACCATGTCATATAGGAAACATGATGACCAGCCTGGAGAAAAGAAAAAGTAGATGATTATTAGACCCAAATCCCTGAAAGAAGGCAATAAAAACTTACTGGTAATAAAAGTAGTTGGCAAATAGGACCCATCACTTCAAAAAAAAAAGCACATGTCAGTAACACGTTTCACAGAAATATATCACTTTTTACCTTTATCATATGTCTCTTTGAATTTAATAGAAACTCCATGTTCAACAAGTGTATCACGCTGTCCAGCCAAAAGCAAGTGTGGTAAAAGTTTATTCTCTTGCTTTGCCTTTTCCAAGACATCAACAGGGTTATGCTGCTTCAAGAAATCATAATCCACAGTCTCCATCTTTGCAACTCTCTTTGAAAAGAACATGGCTGATTCCTTTTGGTATGTAATATCTAAAGCGCCGCTTAGAGATACAACACCGCGAACACTGGTATCAACATCTTCAAATCCAGGTTGATATTTAGGATCATTAGTGCTAGCAGCAGCCAATGAAGCTAAATGAGCACCAGCCGAATCACCTTTTTTTTTTTTTGTGATGTATTTTAATAAACCTTTCCATAAATCATTTAAAAAATAACCCATGTACCTGACAAAATAATGTAATTAGGATCACCGCCAAATGAGGCAATATTTTGTTTTATCCAACGAAGAGCACGCTTGACATCATAAAGATGAGTAGGATAAGGATTTTTTGGAGCCAAGCGATACCCGATATTAACAGCAATCTAGTATTAAATAATTAGCTTTTTTTTTTGCTCCAACTTGCTGGACCAGATTCTGGATTTCAAATGCATTTACCCAATTGTTTTCAGACACTAAAAGCTTTTGATGAGGATAGAAATTATCCTTATTACCCACAAGCCAGGCACCGCCATGAATATGAACCTAATTATGTTTACCCATTTAATCAAACCATAACACTCTCTCTACTTGATATCCTTTTTCTCTTCCTTTCTTATTTCCGCTTACAATAACTGGTCTAGGCGAAGAACCGACATTATTCGAAGTATAGACATCCAACATCATTTTACGAGGTTGATCAAAGTCTTGGTTGGTGGATTCCAATGCTTGTTTCTTCTCTTCATTGTTGGCATAAGTGACTGAAATGAAAAAGAAAATTCTATGAGGAACTTGTGCCTTATTATTATTTTCGTATGTTAATATAGACCTTACTATTTGGATGAATAATAACATTAGCGGGAGTCCAAAATGGGTTGATAAGCTTCTTTACATCTTCAAAACTACGATATAAACAAAAAGTTTAACTATGATTTACGACGCTATCGATTTTCTCGGCTTACTTGAGAACGCTGTCCAGTGGCTTACTATCAGGATCGATATCACGGACCATTAAATCGATAACTGGCTTTTCTTTCAACATTCTATAATAAATAACGACAAGACCAGCAAGCGTTGCATAATCCAAAACCCACATCAAATAGCACAGCTTATAATCTATGTACTGCTTGTCAATAGAGAGCGCTTCTTCTTGATCGATATTTTAAACTTACTAAATGCTCCCAAAAAGCTTGCTACTTTAATTAATAACCATTTTATAACCAGCAATTGGAGAGAGAGTTCTTGCACACCAGAGCATGCGACCTCGGCTACAAGCAAAAAGCGTCTCAGGTTGCCTTTAAACATATCATTAATTAAGGTATCATGAAGTGCAATGACTGTGAAAAAGGCGAGAATGGCCACCTCAAAGATATAAAAGGTCGCTATTCCTGCAGAAATAAACCTTAGCATTTTTAGTAAAAGAAAGAGAAAGGAAAAGGAAAAAAGAAAAAAGAGGGGTAAGAAAATTTAAGTTTTTTTTTTGTAGCACCGATAAATACTGTTTCAGGAAATAACGTTCATGACGTGTATGGGTTGAGATCCTGGAGGTGCTTTTGTAATTAGATAAAACGTTACATTTTTTTTTATTGTAAAGAGGTATACAAATCAATAATTTATCATCTCCTCTTCTCAATCAAGAAGCGGTAACGGTATTATTTGCTAAGGGCAGTTTACTCTGAGTCTGATCACATTTGACATTTTAAAAAAGGCTCTCTTCGATATACATTGACCTTGTGATTCTAAATATTTGTTTAACTAAATCGGTCACTATTCTTCCATAAAAGCCCATACACGCAAGTTGTGTAATGACAGCGAAAAAGAGAACTATTCTCAAAAGGGCCACTTACGCTTTAGATTGTTGAATTCCAGGAGAGCAATTGTTCAGATTGAAGCTTTTCTACATTTGGCATTCGCGGTTTATAAATAAAAAAATTGCATTGTACAAGACTGGAGGCTCGGTCCAAAACAAAGCTTCTTGGGCACGTTATTATTTTAAATCATGGGCAAACTTCCTCTAGAAATACTCCACAGGATATTTATCCAACTCGACTTGCAGCAGCGACTCATATGCCTACTTGTTTGCCGGAGCTGGTGGCGTGTATTAGACAGCTACAGCTTATTCTACGACATTAATCTTTGCGGGGACTCGGAAAAAGTTCAGATACTCTCCACCGTTAATCGTGGTGAGGATAAATACAGAGATCAGTTCAACAGAATTATAAACATGTTTGAGCAATTGCCTGCCCGGGCTTCCCTAGTACAGGAGCTATATGTTAAACCTCATCCCAACTTGAAAAAGCTCTTGAATACATTCCCCAATGTGCGTGTGATCAAAGTGGAATCGGACTGGAGATTAAATCATCATCCTGGAAAACACATTGACATTACACATTCGAACTCAAAGGTTGAATTCCTTGCCGATAGTCACAATTGTGAATTGGCTTCTCAGCTGCTATACTCGAATTTGGGAAGTCGTCTGAAAACACTTTGTTTGGATTTCCGTACTCTGGCAAACGTTCCTACTTTTATATCTCAGTTGAAAGATCTGCCAGTCCTAAAAAAGCTCTCGCTTAGTGGAAAAGTCAGTTTCCACGCTCTGGAAAATATACATAAAGCCTTACCATCGATTCAAGATTTCAGCCTAGAGTATATACGAATTGAAACTGGTAGTTTCCCATTGGATATTTCACCTGCTACTGGTATTACAAAGTTCAAATATTACCGTGGCCGATTCGATAATGCAGATATACACACTACGTTTTATCACTACATGACTAGAAAATATATCAATGCAACCGATATCGAATATGAAGATGATATGATACGCAATTATGCTCCTGATATTGCAAAGCAGATCTATTTAAATGGAGTTTTTGACTTCTTCAGCGTCATTACACCCAACAAAGGTAAAGTAGGTCTTATTAATTCGCTAGATGATATCGATCCTTTCCTATCATTGGACACTGGGGGCTCTAAAGTACAAAAGTTGGGTATTTTATTTTGTGGCAGTACAACAATATTGCAGCATTTTTCTCGATCCAATCAATTCAAACATGTTGAAGAACTGACTTTCCATAATGCAAATATTGACCCAATTCATGCTATCAAAGACATGCCCGCCCTTACTACATTAAGGATTCTTTTCTCTAGTTGCAAACCTCTTTCAGTTCGTCTGGCCGACTGTTTGACTGCTTGCCCTTCTTCACTTAGAACTCTCTCTATTGAATGCTTTGATATGGTAATCGATCCATTCGAAAATAAGCTAAACTCTATCGAAAACCTGGATATTAATGTTACTACAATTACGAGTGGTCTTGGAGATATCATTTCATCCTGCTTCCCTAGCCTGGTTAATTTGAAGCTTAGAGGCCTAGTGGAGGATAATGTAAATATAACATTAAATAGCCCTCATCTTCGCAAATTTACTTTTGCTTCAATACCCTTCCACAGAGGTAGAGGCTCCAACCATTGCTTCTCTTTCAAGTCTCCACATCAGAAAAATGCTCAATATTACTATTGCCGCGAAAAAGAGATAACTCGGGTACCATATAAACATATAAAGCGATTACCAGTGCTGTCGATTAAATCTTTAACCGAGAAAACATTGCATGTCAATGAGGATATTAAAATACTTCCCAAACAATATCTCTTTTTTTAAAAAATAAATAAATGTAAAATGCCTTTTTTGATCTTTTACTTACTTTTATCTATGCCCACTTTCATTACAAGTGCATATAAAACAATGAATCATTCGGAAGAAACAGAGTGGTTAAAGACCACCACACGTCGAATTAGTGTGCTTGTCAGAAACGAGATTCATCGTCGAGAGTTAAGGCTTTCAATGGTTAGAATAAAATAAAAAAAAAGCCCTATTAACAGACATAACCAATAATATGTTAATAATCCCCTTTTCCCTTTATACCTTCAAATGCTAAGCTATATAATTCTTTCTTGCCTTTTAGTGAGAATACGGTATCTCTGGGGCATCGATTGTACCACCATTCCTTTTTTAGCAAAGTGCCTATAGATTTCTCCAGTAATTTCCACTTGACCATTTCTCCCACACGGGGGTTTCTTTTATTTATTATTTCACTTTTCTGTACATTTATAAAGGAAAATGGTTCGAAAAACCACAGCATGCAATGGTAATCATCAACCATAAAAGCAATTGGAAATCTAACTCTACGCTAATGTATTTCATTTTTCTACATTATTCACCTGATTGCTTTAGAATGTCGAGGACGTCGACGTAAATGTGTCCGCTCTACTCTCACTGAAACCTGTGACAACTGCAACCTATTCAACATAGTTTGCTCCTTCTCAAATGAAAACGGTACAATATCAGACAACACGAGACAACTAATAAAAGATGTCGAAGACTTGAATACGGTTATTAGTCAACTTGAAGCAGATTTGGAAACTTTTAAAAAAGGAAATCAAAAACGGGCCAATCATTTACAGCAAAAACCATTGTCTTGGTCTTTCAACAACCAATGGAATATTACAATACATAATGGTAATCTTCGAATAGAGACAGGGATTCGCACGATCAGTGATCTATTACAGAGTCAACCTATTCGTTATTTATCTCCTCGATTATCCGCCAATCAATCCAATCAAGACTTGGTTGTTCATCTCAACATTGGAAAGTCGATGCGACTACGGAGGATATCAGCAAAGCTTCTAGTCGAGTGCAAATACACAAGACCGGACTCTATGCCTCTACCGATACCAAATTCATTGCTATTCAACTCAATTGACGTTATAAACCACCTTGTTGACGTTTATTTTGAATGTCAAAACATATACTACCCAATGGTGCACAAGCCAACTTTTATGCAACACTATCGCCAGACTCAGTCACCACTAGATTCCTTGATTTGCTTGAGCATCTGCTGTGTTGTATGCACTTATCCATGCCAGCACGTTCCCTACAGCTTCCAAGAGCTTCGCACCATGAGTGATTACTTTGCAAACCTGGCAAAAACCAAAATCATAGACCAATTCGACCTGCCTGAAAAGCGACTTGAAAATATAATAGCCATTAATTTGCTGGGAGAGTACCTGTTCACCATGCTGAATGTCTCGGAAATCATTAACCTTGCCGCTTTGGGATTTCAGCTCTGCCAAGATTTAAGACCATGGTACGACAAGGAATGCCAGAAACCCGGCGATCCATCCGTCGAGTGTGTCCTCTTTAGTCGGCATTATTCAACTTTAATTAATTATAATAGATTATCGGATGTGGTCATTAATAAGAGAGAAGATCTTGGTAAAATCCAGTATGTCGAGTGGAAACACTTACCAGATGAGCCTGAAGAAACCAAGAAAGCTGTTATGGGAGTAAATTACGTTAATAAGCTGTCATGCCACCCAGTCATTGCCAAAATAAGAGTAACACAATCAACTTTAACTTTAATTATTATATATTTATATGTGGTAATAGCATTATAGGCATTTTTTATCCAAAGATTCTGTATTTTCATTGAAGTTTGCTGACATTATCCTTGTTGATGATATCATTTCGAATTTCTGGCGCAATCTCCCTTCAATATTTCACATTTGTGAGAGCTGGTTGGACATGGAGGATGCAAAGGCCAAGATGGGTCAATGTGAGGATGGTCAGGTTTTGATGGTTGTCGCCTGTTTTCTTTCATATTCAAGCGATATCTACGCAACGTTATTGACACCCAGCGATGACAGCTTGATACTGACCGTTTTTCAAGAAAGTGTTCTTAAACGATGTTTGCACTGCTCTCAATTGGTTTTATATGCTTTGCATTGTGTAACAGAGTTGAAAGCAGCATCACCATGTAAGTTGTAAATAATACACACAAAAAGGCAATATATTTATAATGCATGGTATAGGCCGCTATAGCGTAGGTCTGGTTCAATGTTTAGTCCACACACTAGACGTCCTCTCGGTTCTATCGTCATCATCCAATTATATTGTGAAAAAGGAAGCGAATGCCCTGTTTTTAGAATGTATGAATCAGGTTGAAAATAGGCGATTTATGAAAATCCATAGAGTGGATCTTGGAGTATCGCCTCTTTTCACCACGACAAAAGCTCATGATATCAGCAATTTTAATCCATCGGCTTATTACAATTACTCTCATCCATGGTATGCTGCTGTTTACGACATCTGTCATTATTTAGAAAAAATACGTTTATGATTACTAACTCGTTGATGCTTTAAAGACCAAACAAACATAAAAAAACTGTTGTATTTGTTAAAGCAAAATTTTTACAGTCAAGGAATTGGAATTCATCCATTATTTTATTTTATGTACATATCGAATCGTTACATTCATTCTTTTCAGCTTTAATTATGATATGCTTAGTAAAATGTCCATTAACAGATTTTTATTTAAGAGCGGGGTGTTACCTTGCACTTGTTCCTTGTTGTACCATCATCATATATGTAATACCACCAAAAATGGCATTAAGCCAGAAGACCCAATGCAAACTTAACTTGTCCACAAAAGTGCCACCTTTAAAAGAACATTAGAAGCTCACTTATTAGATCAGGAAAAAAAATATTTAAAATTATGCGATTCTATACCTATTAATGGACGCACAATACTAGTCAACCAGTAAATCACCATAATCGTAGATTGAAGACGAGGTCGAAGGTGAATTGGGGCGATATCAGTAACGATAGAACAAGCAACGGAAGTCATGCCACCACAGCCAAAAGCCTGAATGGATCGACCAACGATGAGCATATTGGTGGAGGTAGCCAATGAATCAATTAAACATCCAATAAAAAATAAAGCAATAGCAAACAAAAAAGCGCCTTTTCTATTATAGATATATATAAATACATATATTGGATAAAGTTATAAAATAGCATGAACATTTACCTGCCAAAAATATCAAAGAACTAACATTTTTTTTTTATAAAAAATAATTAGTACGAAAACATCAAAGTTAAGGCTTTTTTTTTTGCTACCTTTCCAGGTAAAGGTCGGAAAGTCACTAAGGAAAGAAAATACACAGATTCAATCCAAGCCTGTGTATCACCTCTGTTTAAATCTGTCCTTAAAGCAGGTCCAATAACTATGGTATTTAGCGACACCATAAACATGGCAAGGGCAATTCCAAAGACAAGAATACCAACATTGATTTTCTCCCGTAACGTTTTTAGTTTCTCAGGGTGATGTTCTGGATCCTCCAGAGCAGTGTTTGTTTGCGAGTGTACAGATGGTGCTTTCTGTTTCTCAATATCATTAATTACTTGCTTTTCGTTTGAGGTTTCTACTGCGATATTGCAACGTACAACCGTTAGTTCGTTTTCACTCTCTTGTTTTAATTTTTCCATGTCCTTTTTTTTTTCGTCTTATTATAAGTAAGTAAAAAAGCAAGACAGAAGAAATTAAAGTGAATTGAAACAGAGAAGGAAAAGAAGTAAAGTTTGCTTTTAAACCTATTTATATAGTTTTTTTTTTTTTTTGTTCTGTATTACTATATGCTTAATTTCTGAGGAACCATGAGATTGATGGTGACAACAAGTTTGATTGGAGTATTACCCTAAAAAACGAGTGAATCTCGAACAGATTGCTTATATTGTTCAACCGATAACAGTCCATTTCATGGTTTCATCATGCGAATACCACACCTTGGGCCATCTGGAAAACACAGAAAGGCTAAAATGGCGATAATCCCACGTTAGACAGGCTACCCAAATATTTCTGGCCTCTTATGAGGCTCTGAGAGGCTAGGAGGGCTAAAAAGCCTCACAGGAGACGAAATTGTTTTCCGGATGCGATAATAAGCGATTTATGCAAATCTATAGAGTGGATCTTGGGGTATCGCCTCTTTTTACCTATCCAGGGTCCATCTGCTTGCTTGTTACATATTTCCCGATTGTAAATTACGATGAGGGACAACCTCAAGTGCAAACACGTCAACCCCATCCTTCATAGTATGGCGATTACCCTAAACTACTTCGATAAATAAAATAGCGTAAGAAACAAATGCACACATGAACTTTTCCTTTTGTGTTTTGTCGTGCTTGTGACTCTGTCCATGTTTGCAACAAACCAACTGTTGATTTTGATTGGGCAACACACCTTTTCCTTTTTTTGTTTTCTTCCTCCTCTTTTTTTTCTCCTTTTCAACCCATTTTCACTACACTCAAAATGTCTCCGTCTATTATTGGAACAAACGAAATCGCATCTGACGCAGATTTCGACTTGCAGAAATGGCTGAAAGAACTTGAAGGAGCAGAAGATTTGATGACCAAAGTTGAAGGTCAAGCTGACAACTTAGAAGCCAAAGTAGATGCTCTCCTTGCCGAAGTCGGTTTACCTGTAAAAGAAGAAGATAAGAAAGAGGAAAAGTGCCCAGAAACAACCGAGCAAGACCAGAAATAAAATAAAAAACCAGCAAAACGATAGTACTCTACATATTTACACAAACACACAACACTGATACATCTTTCCAAAAAAAAAATAAAAATAAAGTTAATAATACGCAATAAAGTTTGGCCTATTTTTAATTGTTTCTTTTTTCTTTCTTTTTCTTTATTTATTTATATTATCACAACATGTCTTCTTTGGAAAAGGAGCTATTTAAAAAGAATAGCTTGGCAGCATTAGGCAGATTACCTGAAGAAGACGGAGAAGACGGAGAAGACGCTGCACCAGCAGAGGAAAAGAGTCAACAGGAACAAGGAGAACAAAGGCAAAGAACAAAAGAAAGGAACGATAAAACGGGCGTTTTATTAACGTGAATTCTCTGTAAAATACAACGATAGACTTCCTCCAAGAAGACGTTCAAAGCAACGTTACGAAGCCTCAAGCTGGGACGAGTACTTTGACGAATGTCGTGACGTGACTGTCGAGTCAAATATATCCTTTTTATGCTCTTTTTTTTTTTTAGAAAACAACATATTTTTTATGCTTTCCTTAACCTTTATGTTTACTCTTTTCGCATTTATAGAAAAGCTCCCGCGAAAGAAAATGGCGTCATGTTTGTTATGCATCACGGTGCAGGTTCGTCAGCACTTACCTTTGGATTGGTAGCAAAGTCAATAAGTGAAATGACACAGCGCGAATGTGGAGTATTGGCATTTGACTGTAGAGGGCATGGTGCAACGGTGACAACAAACGATAGCGACTACTCCTTGGAAACGTTATCGCGCGATCTTACTGGCTTAATTAAAACGATTTTTGATGATAAACAAGATATTATCTTGGTGGGACACAGGTAAAAAGTAATAAAAGGATGGACTGGGTTTTATGGTAGACTGATGATGTACATTATCAAGCATGGGCGGCTCAGTTGTTGTTGATGTGGCTCAGAAGAGGCGTGTTCCAAATATTATGGGAGTAACGGTGCTTGATGTAGTAGAGGGATCTGCCATGGATGCACTTACATCCATGACAACAATAGCAAATTCAAGACCAAGTCGTTTCCAGTCAGTCGAGCAAGCGATTAGCTGGAGTGTACAATCCGACACTTTACGTAATAGCGCGTCCGCCCGACTCTCCATTCCTGCTCTTTTGACACAGGAGAACAGTTCAGCAGTATTTGTTTGGATAACAGATTTGATAGGGACACGCCCTTATTGGACAGAGTGGTTTCAAGGTCTAAGTGACAAGTTTCTAAACTCGGGCACCGCCAAACTTCTGATATTGGCGGGCACAGATCGTCTGGATAAACCGTTGATTATTGGTCAGATGCAAGGTAAATTCCAGCTACAGATCTTTCCGGATGCTGGTCATTTTCTTCAGGAAGACGCACCGGGAAAAACCGCTGGCTGTTTAATAGAATTTTGGAAGAGAAACAAGCGTCTAGTTTTGCCACCAAAGGTGAAAATAACACTATAAAATATATTTATTTTATTGATCATGGAGATGAAATAAACAAACAATGATCGACACTTTATAAAATCCACCTAAATTACAATTGCCATTCTGAGGAAAAAAGAGAAAGGAGGCGGATATCTTTGGAGTTTTCGGTATAATAATTGATTGATAAAGAAACAATAAGAACAATGATAATAATGGACTCTACCATCTCATTTTAATATCAGCGAAAGAGCAAGGTGTAGAGTGGGCTTATAACCACATGCTTGCATTGTATTGCTTGGTAAATTAGCTCATTATTTATTATTATTATTAGACAATTAGATGCTTGGTGCTATAATGCAAATAATGATAATAATAATAATAATAAGCAGTAACAATAAAGTAAGCATTGTATTGTCATGCTAGCTTTATTTGAAAATTTATATAAAAGGGGAGAGTGTCACACTTTCTGTTTCTTTTTGACATTTGTCAACATTTATAATGATGATAATCGTTAATAACAAGTATTATATATGCTTTGTCTAGTAATAACATCATAGAAAGAGACCAAGCTTAATATTATTCAAGGTCTTTTATAAAAAATAAAAAAAGAAAGAGGGGATATGGAAAAATAAAATAAATAAAAAAAGGTTTTGCGAAATGCATGCACTCCTTAAAGAAAATCTAAAAGAACCTGCATCCTTTTTTTTTTGGTTTATCCTTTCTATTATTTTCTCTCTTTTTTATTTTTATTTCTTTTTCATAACCAAAAATAAAACACAAAAAATCTTGTATTCTCCTTTTTCTTGTACTTTTTTTTTATACTATTATTATTATTATAAAATGATCTTTTTGAAGAAGAAAAACAAAAAAAACTCTGATCCAAAGCCAGCAAAGAAGAAGAGCCCATGGAAGAGAAACAGTTGGCTACGCTTAAACCTACCTGATGATTTTTCGAGTACAATTGAAATCCCTCAATTGCAAAGTGAAAAAATTCAAACCTCTGTTTTTGCAGTTAATACAACTGAATTCAAGTTAGTTTACTCATTTTCCTTTTCCCTTCTTTTTCTCCTTCTCTCTTTATTATTATATTTATTAACTCATTTATTACTCAAGTAGCAAAGGAGAGGACATATCTCCTACCACCAGTAATAAATCAACTTGTACTCGAGATAGACCCGATGAGTGCGATGTTCTCTCCTGTTCAAGGAACGACCAGTTAATAAACAAACAACAGAAATCCACTGATAATGGCAAGGATTCTTCTCAACAAGATGATCAAGGTTCAGGACAAGGGCATAACACCCCAGAAATAGTATGTGATAAACTAAATGTAGCTAATGTGGGAGAGGAGCAAGACTGCAGGAAGGCTGAAAGGCAGTCTGCTTATTATGAGAAAGTACTGGATGATGAGCTTGAGTCATCACCACCACCACCAAGCCATGATGATGATAATGATACAGAGAGTTCTTCCTCACCCTCCTCATTGTCATTATCCGATTCAGTGGAACCAACATTGAAAACAGAGTCACCATTAAAGAAGGAACCGGTTTCGGAAAAAGAGCCATCATTACAACAAGGAGAGCAGTATCAGCTGTCAACACAAGTGAAGCCCGTCATAGTGTCCAGTCTAAAGATAGAACCAGACATGATAAAAGACGAAGTATCACATAAAGAGGAATCAAAGGTGATGAAGCGAAAGTCAACACAGTCTTTTATCCCACGATCCTGCAAGCAGCCCAATGGAGCTAGTCCTCACACTGAAGAAGAATCCCCTCTTCGTGGATCAAGTAGTAGCCATCTGCCTATCCTTGTAGCCGCCAAAAGCTCCACACCGGTCGACAACAGTAGCAGTTCATCCTCAACACATAGCCAAGATGGTGAAGAAAAAAAGGTACCGCTGCAACTGAGCAAGATACCTACTGTAGGATCAGCAAAAAATGTAAAAAGTAACTCTCCAAAAGCCCATACAAGTCGTCTACCGAAGAAAAGAAACATATAGTCATAGTAATAAATATATATATATATATACATAATAGCAATATAAGCATGGTTTTTGTATTATCCTCTCTCTTAAGTAAATGGGTGTATTTGTAAATAATGATTATTCTTATTTTTATAATAAGATCATAAGATTAAATGCGTGTGTGTATATTCAATAGGGAGTATTTATTGTATTT
>VCJH01001439.1:6152-25822 GCA_024140565.1 Backusella australiensis | reverse complement strand
TTTTTCCTCTCCTCTTATTTTATTTTTTATTTTTTATTTTTTATTTTTTTTTTACTCCGTCTCTCATTCTCTTCTTCTTCTTCTCCCCTTCTCACACACACACATTCGCATTACATACAACACTTCTCTCCTCCTCCCCTTTTTTTCAGCATTATTTCCCTTCATTAAGATAGCGTCAACATGCCCAGCTCTTCGACTGCTGCAGCAAGCCCAGGCAACTCACACAATGTCGTTGGAGTTCATTACAAAGTAGGAAAGAAGATTGGAGAGGGCAGTTTTGGCATTATTTACCAAGGTAAAATATACAATGTGGTTTGATATTATTGTTATTTTAACTTGTGGCTAGGTGTTAATCTATTGAACAATCAGCCTGTTGCCATTAAATTCGAACCAAGAAAGAGCGATGCACCTCAATTACGAGACGAATATCGAACATATAAAATAATGGCTGGCTCCAGTAAGATATTATTATTATTTAATGTATATATTGTGTATCAACCAATCACATTGCTCTGTTTATTTCTCTAGTTGGCATACCAACTGCTTATTATTTTGGTCAAGAGGGTCTTCACAATATCCTTGTTATTGATTTATTAGGTCCCAGTTTGGAGGATATGTTTGACACTTGTGGAAGACGCTTTAGTGTGAAAACTACCGCTATGCTTGCCATTCAGATGGTAAATATGTATAATATAAATGAAAATGATATATTCTAACATCAAATTGCACACACAGTTGACTCGAGTACAAACCATTCATGAAAAGAGTCTTATTTATAGGGACATTAAGCCTGACAACTTCTTGATTGGAAAACCTGGCACCGAAAACGAGAATCAAATTTATATTGTTGATTTTGGTATGGCAAAACTATATAGAGATCCAAAGACAAAGCAACACATCCCTTATCGTGAACGTAAAAGCTTATCCGGTACTGCACGCTATATGAGTATTAACACTCATTTAGGAAGAGGTAATAAAAACAAAACAATACTGTGTGTGTGTGTGTCTGGTCATAACTGTTAAATGACGATATTAGAACAATCACGCCGTGATGATCTCGAGTCTTTGGGTCATGTCTTTATGTACTTTTTAAGAGGTTCTTTACCTTGGCAAGGACTAAAGGCAGCTACCAATAAGCAGAAATATGAAAAGATTGGTGAAAAGAAGCAAACAACTGCCATTAAAGATCTTTGTGAAGGATATCCCGGTAAAGTATCAACGACAATAATAATAATAATATCAAGTTTCTAATTATAAAATAGAGGAGTTCGGCATATATCTTCAATACGTACGTAAATTAGGCTTTGAAGAAACCCCTGATTACGATTTCTTGCGTAGTCTGTTTACAAAAGCAATTGAAAAGATGAATGAATCTGATGACGGCATATATGATTGGATGCTACTTAATAATGGCAAGGGTTGGCAGGTAAAAAAGAAAGAAAGAAAGACTTAACATCTTGACTAAACACTAAATTCATTCTTATAATAGACGATGTCAAGACGTAGCACTCGTCAACAACCAGTCAAACAGAGAGCAGTCGAAAACACAGCACCAGCAGTACCAAAGGAAGTTACACCAGCAGCAATACCAACTCGAGTAGATCATCAAGAACCTGTTCAAAAGAAGCAAAGTGTTTGGACAAAACTAACTTGTGGTCTATGTCATTAATTAGTAAACCATTTTTCTTAATTTTCCTTTGCCTTTTCTCTCTTTGTTCTTTATTTTATCATATACAAGCTTTAAAATATAACAACTCTCTCTCTCTCTCTCTCTCTCTCATCAAAAAGAGCAAAAAAGAAAGGTATTCTCAATCCCCCTTTTTTTACATTAATTATTGCATTGAAAAAGAAACAACTTCATCCAATGAAATGGCAGGATTTCATCTCACAATTCAAAAAAAAAGTTTATTCATCGAAGAGTGAGTGAGTGAGTCCACCAGGAACAATAAAAAAAAATTATTTTTCCTAATCTTATTTACGAATAATCGGAGAGATATAAATGTCGTTTTTTGTTGACAGCTCAAATTATGACCAGGAAGTTTTTAATCAGAAAAGATGAATAGCATGATGCTATTTTCTCAACACATCATTGGTTCATTTTTATATGCATCACCTCAGCACAGACAATTCATAGATGAAACATTTTTATTTAATCAAACGCACTTTCCCAAAATATAACTTCAAGTTTTAAGCAATCACGGTACGTCTTTTCAAAACTGGCAAGACGACGAGGATCGTCTGTAGAAAGTTGATCCACATGGAATGCACACTCCTCCACAAACTCGTTAAACTCGGGTATAGTCCAATTGTTCATCAATGCACGACATGATTGGATGTGAGGATCGTTCTCGTCGGCCTTTTGGTCGGAGGAGATGGATTTTGCATAGCTCCAAGCCGTAAAAAAGATCTTTTCCATCGCCCACAGAAGAATCAACGCCTCGCCCAAATCATAACCACCCTCCCTCGCCACCTTCTTTTCAAATTCAATGTACCTCGAGGTCGTTTCCTTTTGCTTGATAGGCTGCTCCATATTGTAGCATGGTTTGTCGAGAATCTCTGTAAAGAAGTTGGCCTCACGGTACACGTTCGTCAGTGCAAACGAAAGCGTCTTTAGAATGTCCTGGTTTTTTTGTACGCTGTATGATGGATCGTTGTCACCGAGCTCACGTTGGTCTTCAAATAGGGCGAGACGCGAGACCATTGCACCCATCATGTTGACGTAGCCCCCCGTATAAAAACGATCCTGGATGATCCACGCTTTTAGGTGTTCAGGTTTGATGTCAAGCCGGCCTACTTGTTTCAGAAATTCATGCTCTGTCGCTTTTTTAAAGTTGTCGGTGTCAAGTGAAAGAAGATGTTCAGTTAATTTCATTTTCATTATGTTTATATAATTGAAGAGAGAGGGGGAAGCAGAGCTATATATATATATATATATATTTATATATTTATTTATTTATTTATTTTTACTTTGTTGGGTGGGAATTCACACGTGGACGATTGAGTCTACTGGCTCTCAATAAACGAGCAGATATCTCTCAATATGGCGGAAGATTCGGATCTTGTATGCCGCTGATCCTCACAAGATCAAGTGAAACTATAAGGTTTTTAGTATTCTCATTTTCTTGAAAAAAAACAGTACCATGTCAAAATGAACCTGTCTATTATCCAGTTATCATAAAATCACACATACCTCAATTATTAAAAATAAATAAAAAGATAACAATTCCACAAATGCCTCACAGTGAAATACAGCAGCATTTATGTTTTGATCATCAGATGTTACTAATATAAATAGTTTCATCTCTTCTGTACCCCGTTTTAACAATTACATAAAATTGGTACCCTTAAACCCTTTTTTTTTTTTGTAGTTTCTTTTCTTTTTCTCTTTCACAATCCATCATGTATGAAAAAATAGAATACCCGCGATACTTTGTATACCTAGTACCAATCATATGCAACTATATAAAGCTACTGTTCATACAATCTGATATCCAATGGTGCTTCATGGCGCCACGAATAGTATCACTGCATCAACAACCGTTTTGTCAATTTATAATTTTATTATTTGTACTGATTTTCAATACAATACCATTGGATCAGGTAAGGGAGATAACACACGCATAAAACAAAAACCTAATCTCTGTTGAAAACATTCATGTACATATAAAGTTCATGAATGTACTTGTGTTTATTAAATCTAATGTGACTAAATTTGTGGCATATGTCAACTGGATTGACATGTATGAGGAATCGCCATCACGTTGTGATAATGATGTATTGGTTCATGAGGATACACGTGTCTATTGTTTTTCCTTGTATCATCATCAACGTTGGAGATTTCTTTCTGGTTGGTGTGATGTATCATCACCTCAGGATCCTCCTGTTTGGTAACTGCTGCTTTATTATGATTTGTAATGTCATTGATCAATTTGAATAGGTCGGATGCGTATTTAGAACAAACACCTTCTCCTGGTAAGTTCCACCTTCCACCACCCATTCAAATATATGATGAGAATAGACTTTGTCATGTCTATTGGAAATGGATAGATCCAACATGGCTCATTTCAAAGCAATCCCAGTGTGCAGATGGCTGGGTCTATGGGAATACGAGGTGGAAGCTGTGGACTTCTTTTGGTCTGACTTGTTGTACACGAAGAAGGTTATGGATTCGAAGGGCAAAGCGTATAGAGATTCGAATAGATGTTTAATAAAATAATTGTTATACATCTTTTGTGGTGTTATATATGATTGCGAAATACAGTTTTTTCTTCCTCCTTCTTTTTATCATATGTTGATTGATAACATCAAAAAGATAACCTTCCTCTCCTCAGGATTGATCTCTCCCTTTCTTTTTCATAAAAATGAAGGAAAATGAAGATTAGCCAAATTTAGTATTTGATTAGGTTATGTGATCAGGTGTAGTGCATTAACCATTAACTTGATTCCTATATAAGAGAGAAGAAGAAATATACCACGAATAGTTCATCATTTACTTTCAAAATATTTTTTTAATGTAGCATGAAATTTAAAAAAGACAAAAATCAAAAGTTTTCTAACAAGTTGACTGTTTTGTGGCAAGGTTCTCCTCTGATTGATTGGGGGTATCAAGCAACTGTCTCACTTTGGTATCCAAACCCCTCTTTCCTAATGCAGGTCTTATGATATCATCCAACCATTCACTTGCTGTCCTGTCTATCTTTGCTCCTCCTTCCGTTAAAAGGCAGCACAAAGACTTTTATAAAAATTACTAACAAGACACACACATCATATAATTAATACTTACTTTAATCCAGATGGTGTGCTCGTCCATACTAAGGAACTGGATTTTAATCCCACGTAAAGTTGTTTGGATTAGGATACTTGGTATCAAATCCGGGTTATGATTTAGTACAAGAAAAGACTCTATCGTTGCTATAGATATGTTTAGCCACAAATTGACTATTTGTTAAATTAAACTCTTTACCGCTTTTTGTCTTGTACTCGGTCCCTTTAGATCCAGGCTCCACTTCGCTCCAATATAACGTTCTAGAATATGGATGTATCCAAACAAATCGACGGTCCTTGTTATTCGATATACCATTTCCGATGAGCTTACGTTTATATTTCCATGCCCAGTTTCCGGCCATAGTGATGGAAATAGCCAATAAATGGGATCTGTCTTGCAAACTGGAACTACTTTCCGTTTGTGGTAAACCGTCGAATGGGTGAGAGGTACTGGCTCGGTTATTTTCTGATGCAATGCCATTTTTTGTGGGTCTGTATATAAAACTCTCGGGTTCCTTTATTAACGTTCCAAATTCTTCTTGATTTGTATCTTGGTCATTTGTCTGCGGCTCGCAAACCAACGCGGCTGGTTCATTCGATTGATCTTGAGTATCGACCATTGCATTATCCTCCATGTTGGGTGAATTATAAAACTGAAAAAGTTCCTCTCCCAAGGATTGGCCTAGGTATTGTGGATCCCGGTGGTCACTTTTGGAAGGAGAATCACCATCATCCCTAGGGGATCTTAATTCACCTTGCTGACCCGTCCACTGTGCTGGTTGTATAGCCGATGAGGAATTTCGAAAGGTCTCAATTGTCTCTTGAGCTTCTCTCAAAAGTTGATTCACTTCACATCTTTCCGAGACTTCGTCCTGGATTTTCTTTTGTAAGGTTCGTATCATAAGGTAGGCGTCTTCCAAAGAGGCTCGCAATGTGCTTGACTCGACTTCCGCCAATTCTACATCTTTTGAATTCTGCTTTATAGCAGTAAGGTGCTGGTCTTTGGGAGTGTCCTGGATATTGCCATCTTTTGATTGTAAAATATTTGTTTGTTCTTTGTCAGAGTTAGCCTCTAGTTGCTTATTTAATATGTCCTTCTCTTGCTTCAAAAGTGTCAAGGCTTTTTTTAATAGCATGATTTCGTGATCGTGATCTTGTTGTATTTTTTTCATTTCAGTCTCGTTTGCGTGCTGTATTACTTTTAAATTCTCTAAATCCTGTTCCAGCATTTCATTTTCACGTTCCAGCTGTGTTTTCTCGGCAAGATTCTTTGTTGAACTCGATTGGAGTTGATCAATTTGCTGCTGCAAGTCCTGATTCTCTAATTCCAAGTTCCATATCTGTTCCTTTAATGACTCTAAAAGTTTCAAAAAGAAAAATGAATTAAAGAAAAATAATATCCGATCAAGAAAGTCGATGGGTGACATATGATAGTATACGTATATAATATCTGCTATATTAACCTTCAGCTTCATTCTTTATCTTTAGTAGTGTACCAAGTTTCTCGATTTCTTGCTGTTTATCACCAACTTCTATCTCCAAAGTAGAGATAGAATCATGATAATTATCGAAAAATTGCTGCATTTTGGTAAGCTTCCCAATTAATTTTTTACGACTGTGAGTATCAGATTCATCGGTAAAATATTGATTAGACGAAGTGAATGTAGATGACCTTTGTATTTTTGTCGTGGTATGTGAATCCAGGGTACCACCAGCTACAAGATCTGCTGATGATAAGCTCGTTAATGAATTTGGTGACCCAACCAGATCAAAATTAGATGAGCTAGAACACAGGTCATTCTACCATATAGAATAAAGCTTTTTCAATATAACTAGAAGCGTATACTAGAAAACGTGAAAAAGTGAAAAACATACATGTTCGATTCTGTTATTTCTATTTCTATGCTTTATTACAATTATCAGCTTTGCTTTACTCTGCCATTTATAAATTGGATTCTACCTGTGGTTTAGGAGATAACAATGTCATTATTTCCACCAATGTCTAAAGAGACAAAGTCCTCGGAAGAAAAAAGGGAGAAAGAGAGAGAGAGAAAGAAAGAAGAAGAAGAAGAAGAAGGGAAAAAAATCAAGAAAATAATATTTTTTAGTTTTGCGGCTCATTTAAACTCTTTTTTTATTTTTTATTCTTAGTCATTCCCACTGCTTTTGTAAGGAACATTGATTTATTAAATTGTCTGCTAGCTTTTACCTTGATCATAGTTTAAATATCCATGGTCATATTCATTTTATGATACTATTGGCAATACTAATGACGATCCCGTCTAGCATATTTATCTGGGTTGCCGGTTACCAGCCAACTAAATAGCTTTTATGGTTATAATTGCAATCAATAATCATTTGGCAGTAACCTCATGCTGGTTACTTTTCTTTGACTTGTATTCTGTCTACCATAGTGATTTGTCTTTCTCTCTATTTCCTTTACAAATAAATGCTCCGTGTGCTAACAGCTCTATCGCCTTTTAACCAATAAAAAGCCAGTTCAATAAAGGGCGTCACGAAAAAAAAATAAAATCAGTCAACAGAGAGTGTGGTAACCAACGTCGACACGAGTGGAAATACGACAGTTTTCTTCTTTTCTTTTCCTTTCTTCTCATTTTTGCTTTATATTTATATATTGTTGTTTATATTTATCAAACACTATAATAATCCCCATATTGCAATTGTTAATATTTTACGATTTATACTTGAAAAATGAGTGAACAATCGCCAATCACACCGTCAACACCATTATCGATCACAGCAGGAATCTCGTTTAAGCGATACTATAGACCTTATTTTACCAAAAGACAACTGGCAACATTATCTAATCTCAAGCAATCAGCCTCTTTTGCAGTTAAAGAAGCTGCTGCACGTCACTCAAGTTGTAAATTTATTCAAGAAGTTGGAAAAAAACTCGGATTGTAAGGACAAGACAAGCACTTTATATACATACATAATAACCCTTTTTTATATATAGTCCACAAAAGACAATAAGTACTTCACAGGCATTGTACCATAGATTTTTTCTTTATTATTCAATAAGAGACTATTCACCACAGGTAAAACGGTAATTAATTTAAGGGATGGATTAAAAAGGAAATATAAAGAGAGAGAGAGAGAGAGAGTAACTGAATGAATGTATTATTAGGATATAAGCATCACATGTATATTCGTAGCAGCAAAAGTAGAGGAAACAATTAAGAAACTGAAGGACATCTTTGTTGCTGTGCACAGCGTCAAGTATCCAGACAGTAAAGAGCTGGATCCTGAACAGGTAAGCAGAAGAGTGGATTAATTGGGGGGCCAATGCTGGAGGGGTTTTAGGGTTGAATTCTTATAATGGATGGACATGCATTATTACTATTACTATAAATGATAATAATAATATAATAATAATAACATATGAGCACTATAAGAATAAAAATAATAATAATAAAATCCATTAATAATTTCTAAAATAATAATAAAAGGTATCAGAAGAGCGTAGAAAAAAGATCATTAGTTATGAAAAGTTGTTATTGGAGACATTGTGTTTTGACTTTCAGTTGTTACATCCTTATGAATACGTAGTGAAATTCACAAAATTAATTCAAGGTATATTATTAACAAAAAAAAAACAAAAACATGTGTGTTTTTATGATGATTTATAAACATATTTTTATTCTTAGCTTGTGAAAAAACGTTGGATAGTAAGAAGTTGGCAAAAAAGGCATATCAATTAGCTGTTGATAGGTAATACTTGTTCACAAAATAAACAAACAAAAATTAACTTACGATACACACACACACGCAGTTATCGAACGGCTCTTTGTGTCGAGTACCCCGCACACACTATTGCTGCTGGCTGTGTCTATTTGGCTTCCATTTTATTAAAGGATGAAGACATTCAGTTTGAAGGTTTGTTTGATAAGCAGCCTTGGGACCAATACTTTCTATCTCGGATGGAAGACATTGAAGGTAACTGAGAGAGACGTGTTATTATTATTCAGCCACGCTTAATTGACCTTTTTACTCTAGATGTTTCACAACAGATTTTAGACTTGTACATCTTTGCTAACTCAAGAAATGATATTTCAAAATATACAAAAATCAAGATTGATATTAATAATCAGGCTCAAAGGAGAGGTCCTGATCCTATTATGGACGAAATTACAAGAGAAGAGCTTCAGTCAAAACCATCCGACTTGGACTTTAAAGGCTTTAATCCTCTTGATATCGTCAATTCAAATCAACATACTGTGTCGTATCACTTTTCAGACAGCTCTGCATCTTAGTTTTTTTCTGTTATTACATTGTTATACTTGATGTTTTTTTTTCCCGGAAAATATAAATAATAACCTTTTAGAATAAATGATTTCTTATAATATAATATATGATACAATACAATATGATATGATATAGTATTAGTAATAATAGTATATATGTACTTTCGAGAGGAGAGGGGAGAGGGAATAGTTGAATACAATATTATGTAAAGAGAAATAGGATGAACTTGATAAATGAAAAAGAGATATAAGAAGATGAGTCATACAAAAAAAAAGAAAATAGAAAATGCGATGTGTATCATTTTCTTCAAAAATTTATCGGCGAAGAATCCAATCAGACCAAGACTGTTTCGTCATTTCAACAGCACTTGGGTTTGATTTCACACCACCATCGATATCAATCTTCATGTCTTGTGTTTCATCGCGCGATTGCTTCAAAAACGGCATGACATTGGTACCTCCCGTGCCACGCACAACCTTGGTATTGGGATCGATTTTCTTTGCAAGTCCCAATTGTGGAAACATTTTAGTCACTTTAGCAGTTGTCGAGTCCTTGCTGATCATAGGTGACGTTTCCAATCTTGTTTGAGGATAAAGATCATTGTGTACAGATGATTCTTTTCCTTCGGTTGCTTGCTGTGCTTGAGGCTTGGATTCCTCTTCTTTCTTTGCAATAGCAAAACCACCGTGAGCAATATTGGGGCCTTTACGGGCTTGGCTGACAATATAGAGACTCACAATCTGTACGTGTTTGTCACGGAAAAGTTTAAGCTGATGAATACAGTTATTGTAAACTTCAATAATACGACGCTCTGGTTCAGGAAGGCCACCTTCTTGTACTTCATTTTGCTGTTGAAGTTGGAGGATAAAAGGTCTAATGTTGGCAGCCTCTTCAAGGTCTTCCAAAAATTCTCTATGAGGACGAGGCATGTATTTACGCATGGCAATCAAAAAGGCATTCTTGTTTGTTCTCTTGAAATGAGGTGGTGTCAAGGGACTTGTGGTTCCACTCTTAAGCTCATCAGCGGGCTTCATCGTTGGTAGCTTGGTGTATCTGTCGTTGGGTAAAGTGGCGTCAACCTTGATGAAGGAGGGTTTTTCTCCTGTGCGGTGGTGCTCAACACCAAAGGCAACATCGAGAGCAGCAATCAAACTGCTTTGAGCAGCGCTGCCACCAGCATAACGTCTATACTGTTGGAGGAGACGTTCGGCTTCATCCAAATGACTCATGTCTGCATACTCATCCGTCTCTGCATACCATACGTCATTCACACCTTCATAAATAAGTCCCAAAGGAAGACCTGCTTCAGCCATATTCTCCCATCCAGCTAAATAAGGTCGGATTTTCCAATAAAAGACGTAGGGATCACACTTTTCGGACATTCTTGCCAAGTCATCGTTCATGCCAGCAAGGGCAGACTCGATGGTGGTCAGGTTGGTCAGAAGGCCAGTATAGTCGCCATTATGGATATTCTCAATAGCAGATGTAATGTTGGATAGACATGGCGCACCCGAGCTTTCAATAGCTGTTGTAATCAGGTAAAACCAGGATTCATCGAGTGAACCAGAGTAAGTGGCCAAAGCTGCCATATTACTGGAAATGTTTTTATATCTTTAATATGAAACCTTCATGTAAGCAAAATTAAGACTTCTGTTCTACCTTAAGTTAATAGGCCCGTTTCGATCTAAAAGTCTATAGTTCCATAACACAACGGCTGCATGACATACGACGGGACAGAGGCCTAAATGTTCTGCTACGTTAGTCCAAGGAACTGCCAGATTAGCCGGTAATCTCTGTTTGTAAATAATATCGTGGGAAAAATGAGCACAGGTTCAATCAATCAAATATTTGTAAATTTTTATCACTGATTTTTTAATAATATTTTTTTTTTATACCTCAGATGTAATTTCATGTTTTCCCCAGACGTAACTGTGAGACACCATACACAAAATTAAAAAAGCTCTACGGTATTCCTCGACTGTATTAAGACGAGAAGAATCCAGTTGTGGCATCTATTTTATATAGCTTATTAATTCACATTGCAAGAAAAATAAAACCTTGTTTTTTATATATGGAAGGACACTATACCTCATGGACTTTTTCACGGAGCTTGCCAGCCAATAATAATCCGTTAAAATCTTCCATCATTTCCTCCCAAGGTTCGAAATAAGGGTCTGGGAGACGGCGAAGTGGAGGTTTGCTAGGAAGGAAACCAGTTGTAGGAGATATATCATATTCTTGTAAAGGTCTCATAGGAGGCATTGTAGTGTAAAAAAGTGAATACAAGAAATGGGAAAAGTGTTTATTCGAGAAAGAAAAAAAAAAAGGGCAAAGTGGAACAAAGAATGGTAAAAAAAAAAATCTATAATTTCAAGCTTTAAATAGAGATGATCTTTTCAAGAGATGCCAGACCTATCCCATCATTTATATTATTATTTTAAAGTCAGCTTGCAACAACTCTATCTGATTCTCCATATGTAGATATCGAATGAGAAAGGGATGAACAAAAATAGAGTAATTCTATAATGACTAAAAAAAATAAAGGAAAAAAAAGGGAAATGGGATACAGGATTATATTATTGAGGAGTTATATGACATGCTGATCTTGCTTTACACTCGACAAAATGCAGTCTGTATGATTGTTTGTTTTTTAAGACATGTAATATTATGACACTGTCATGTTCTTCCGTGTCTAAACTTGATACCCTTTTTAATCAATTTCATTTTAATTTACACGTCATTTCGTAACTCAGATGAGATGTCACGATAATCAACCATTTTGAATACATATTTTTTTATGTGGCCCCCTTTTTTCCATCTGTAGCTCTTGAATTACCCGAAACTGTCTGTTTTAGGTTGTCAAGCTCTTAGTTATTTTTTTGTTTATTTTCCTATTGTAATACAACGTTTTCTATCATTCCAGGTTTTCGTATTGTATTGTTTTTTTTGTGTCAGTTGAAGAACAGGTAATAAGAAATAGGCTTAGAGTTTTATTCTTTTCTCCACATATTTAAACACAAAGTGCTTTGTTAATGAAAGTCCGAGTTATCTTTCTTTGTTATCTCTGTCGTAAAATTTCCAAGATTGGAAATATAAACTCTATTCATCTTTTTTAAATAAGGATTTTAGATACTCCGATGAGCAACAATAGGATGATTTTATACCTTTGCCTCCCCCCGTCAATTTTTAATGTTACTGTCAAACTCAAACGGGACGAATGGAAGATGAACAATAAAAACGCACTAGCATCGATCAAACATTGAGTTACGCAAAATGTTCAATTACTTTTTCATGCATTTTTTTAATATAAAGAATATGTTAGAATTAAAGAAAATGGCTTTCTAGAATATGTCTGAGGTTACAATGTTTTTATTTACTATAAACTATTAGAAAAAAAAATAACCCGAGTCGATTATTAATAAAAAAGAAAATGGGGTTAGTATTAAAAAAAAAAGGGACCTCTATTTTTGCAGCAAGAAATTGAGTAAGAAATTGAAAGGAAAAAGAACTTCTTTTAATATTAAAATGTTCAATTGAATATGTTGAAGTGAACCGTGCATTTACTGTGTTTGCTTAACCCCATATCACCGAGTTCGTTTGTTGATGTTTTAGGCACCATGTTACACCAGAAAAACAATCCAAAATATATATATAAGAAAATCCTAGAATTAGAAATCATTCTTGGTTTGAAAGACTATTCTCATCCGTCCTTTTTCTTCTGTACGGTAGCTCATCAGATGATTCATAACATCATTGTTTTTTTTTATAAAGTAACACTACGTAGTGTATTAAAAGTGACGAATCGAGGTTACTTCATATTGGATAAAAAAAAAGCGCGTGCTGGACATCATTTATTAGTATTACTAATAAGCAGGTTGATTGGTATTTTGAGAGAAGAATTCTGGTCAAATCGCCTCTTATTTACATAGCTCATACGCAAAAGTGATTATTCTTTTTTACAAAACGGTGTCTACTCTCTAGCACGTTATTAAAAGATGATTGAATTTTAGTATGATTCGTACCCCTCATGTGAAACACAAAGTAGCAAGAATGCCACGTACAAAGATCAAACCCGAAGAAGTATCGTGGTAAAAAAAGGGTTAATGGTACGTTTATGCCGCTAAAAATGTATAATGTAACCCATTCTGTTTAGGTTTGAATAACCGCATTTATTATGTCTGTGATCGGTGACCCTCACTTTCCTTTTTCCCCCCTGACATTTACGCATTTTAGGATTGTTCATACCAATGACCACTTTATTTTTCTCACGGGTAACTTTATGACAAAAAAAAACGTAAATACATTAGTTTTAAAAAGTGACAATGAAGTTCTGATAGTTTCCCTTGGCCATAGTAAGCAACAGCAATGATGCTTACTCCTTTTTAAAATAGCCCCAAGGTTTTGGTACCTATCAGTCAGATCTGTTATTTAGATCTCAGCGTAACGATTACCAATGTCTTTCCATCATCTCATCAGATTTAATTTACATATTGGGATTTTAGCGTGAATGAATTAGGACCCTTGAAGCCATTAGCGTAGTATGTTTCCATTCTATTTAGAACTATCAAAGGTTTGAGATATCATGCAAACTATACGCAACAATGCAAAACATAGATGCTCAATCAAGTGATATAATGTTGAGATGAAGTGCTTAGCCTAAAAAGTGGGGCAGTTTTTCTTTATTCTCTTTAGAAAAACAGATGCAGATAAGGTACATTTAAAGTAGACCATCCTTTTCTTAATGGTATAAATCTTGTGATCTTTTTATACTTAAGAAAATACAATCAAATATTTTCAAACCGGCTTTAATTATTTTTATATACATATAAAATTATACGATTACCATCCTTTAATCTTGAATCGATAGTAAATATTAAATTACCAGTGTAGTACATTGTTTAACAGATGCGGTGATCACTTAAATAAATAAAAAACTGGACTATACGTTAAAGCCATCTTTTTTTTTACTCGGAAATACATTGCACGTGGGTAAATCATATAATCGAGATATGTGCCTACAGGAGGAATCATCTTAAAAGTTACTTTATAAATGGGACAGACTATTATAGTCACTTTGCAGACAATTGGACATAGTCTGCTTGATAAAAGTTTACCATAGTCGCTCACGTTAATTTTAATCCTCTAAGTTCCTGACACTTATACACTACGGTTATAGAAATATGTTTCATTTAGCACCCAAGAATTTCAAATATTCCAAACAGTCATAGTTTTTCTTAGTGTCAATAAGCTCTTAATGTAAGGAGGGTTACTATAAAGGAGCTCTCCCACTTTCCAAAAAAACAAAAAGAAAGAAAAAGAAAGAAAGAAAGAAAAAAGCTCAGGCTTTAAACAGGGATATATGATAAAACTATCCAGGATAATCAGCAGAAAACGTTAGACCAACTTTAAGTTGTAGTTATATACCCCTTGTATTTTATCCTATTCCTAGATCTTATTCAAAGAACATAAACTTTTAGTTCAGAGTAATTAAAAATGCTTACGGCTAACTAGTGAAATGCTTAGTATTGTCTTAGAGATGTACACTGAGTGCCATAAACTAAGAATGATTTTTTTCTGGAACAGTGGAAACTAGGAATAAAATTTCCCGTACAATACCATATTCAGTTGCATCTCCTAGTCATTTTTATACTTTACCACTCATTTACATTGAAAAGTTGTTTTGGTAACCAAATGTTTTTTATTCATAGTAAAAATCTATTAGAAATAGCACCAATACATAAGGAAAAATGGCATTACGCCTCTAATAGTTAAAGAGCCCATAATACAACATTGGACAGGTTTATAACCTCTAGAATATATGCAGATCAAAGCAAATGTCAATAACAAGCAAGTAAAAAGGAAAGAGGTAAAAAAGCAACTGACATCAGAATTTTAAGCAACCATTACCGAATACTAATAGGAAATTGCTTTATCTAATTTTGTAAACGACTGTTCTGGATTTTATGTGTATATATATGGAATCATGATCGCACCTCAACTCTGCATTTATATGCAGGAATTTTTGATAGGGAAAAGTAAAACCAGGTTCTAAAAAATCCCCCTTATAGCAATGCATCTGAGAATATACACCTTGAGAGTCACTGCACTTGCTACTATTAATATTCATGGATAAAAGTAGATGTTCTCGTTTACAATTGAAGAAGATATGCAACTTCATTTTGAGAAAAAGAAATAATTAAGAGCAGAGGAATTGTTACCATGGTAGGTATTTAATAGGAATACTTTTGCATGAAGAAATCATGAAATGCTTGATGGAGATTGCGTCCGAGGAAACAATAAATATGAACATTCAAATATAAAGCAGTCTCCTAATACTATATGTTCTCTATGGGATTACCTCATTGCACTCTAAAGCTCCTTGTCTGTTTTGAAAATCATCCATGTCGTAAAAATAGTAGTATGTGTATACAATGAAATCTCGGTTCGACATTTGCGCCTCCCGGAATCGCTTAAACTGGCCGAGATCAGAACAGATTAAACGTATGATATGAGTAATATTATCACATGGAAATAATATAGATATTTTAAATCCAAACAGGAATAATTTTACGCAACAAATAAACTTTAATGTATGCTAAGTAAACAATGTCAAGGCGGTGTGTTTATTTGTTTATGAGAGACTGTAGATGGGTTAGGGATACTTTTAAAAGTGGTCACTTGTAAAAAAAAATACGTTTATCAACCTAATCTCATTGATAGTACATACTATGATGAAGAACGAATCAAATAACAATAAGTGGCCTTACCAAACCATTTTTCACTCGTAGAAAATAAACAAAATCATTTTCCCAGTGTGTTCAGCTTCTTCTGAATCCAAATATATGCGCGTAAAACAATACTTTTATAGACAAAAAGGTCAACACAAAAGATAGAAAAGTCACAATAGGAAAAACCATAACTCCATTTATACATGCTGTGAGTAAACATAGATATAAGTTGTTGCGCATTTTTTTATCAGAATGGCGTCTTTTCTCTTATTATGAAAATATCCATCCAATTAATATAAAGTAAAGCCGTTTTGCTATTTATTAAAACCTGGAATTGCAGGTACAATATTGATCAAATCATATTTTTGGTATGATTTATGCGGATCGATTTTCTCCTCTAAAAAAAAAAGTCACTTGAGTTGCTCTCACACAAAGTGCCGTGTTTAATCATCAACTGGTAATTGTATTAGTAAGCGAAAGTTAAAAAAATAATTTAAAAAAAAATAATGAGAAAAAAACGACGGTTCTTATAATAGATATTCCCTTTTAATGCCCTCAACAGGTAAAGCTATCACTCAACTTGCTTTTTTTTATCTATATTAATTGTTATTAATTTTTTGGAATATAAAAAAACATTAAACAACAATCATCCCTTTTTCATTAAAAATAACACTATGATTTGATCTGTGGTGTATAAATTATGATGGCAATATTTATTTTTAGATAAAATCACCTTTTATAACGACGTCATCTGTCCGGCCGGTCAGAGAGTTGCCATAGCATTAAAAGAAGTTGGTGCAAACTATGAAGTAGTTAATATAGACTTGAAGAAGAAACCCACATGGTACTCAAGTCTTGTGTCGATATCCACTCTTGTATTCTAAATATATTGTCACTGTTGCTTTTATAGGTTCAAAGACATTAGTCCTGAAATGAAGGTGCCTGCAATACGAGTAGATGGAACAAACATTCTTGAATCAATAGTCATTCTCGAATACATTAGCGATCGCTATCCTGAAAAAAAGTTAGTTTACAAAAAATATACACATCTTTAGTAAGAAAGAGAAATAGAGAAATAGAGAAAAAGAGCTTTGTTTTTTAAAGATAAAAGCAAAATAGACTTTTGCCAGAAGGAGCTTTACAAAGAGCACAAATTCGATTTGCTATCGACTTTTTCCGTTCCAAAATATCGCTTATTTGGTACAAATTTGTCCACAGCTGCAAGTGCCATGACGCACAAGCGGCTTATCAAAGAGACATAAATGCAGCATTGAAACGGGTAAACCCATATATTCTATTATGTTTAATAAATAATAATTTAAACCCGTGGTTTTATAGTTTGAGCAACTCTTATTGGAACAATCATCTACAGGCCCCTATTTCTTGGGAGAACAATACTCATTAGCAGATATCGCCATTGCACCTTTCTTTGGTCGACTGGATGCCTTTAATCGACTAGCCTTAAAAAACGATCAGTTTGAAGCCGTCAAGAATAGCCCTCGTTTAACCGAGTTTTTTGAAGGCATTCTCCATCGCCCTTCGTTTAAAGAAACATTTGTTGGCGAAGACAAATTCTCTTCTCTTTTAGCGGCTCGTTTTAGTTTTTAATAAAGAAAAAAAAATATTTACATCATAGTTCGTCAATAAACTTGCATAAATCTGGGTTTTAGAAATCGCTCTTGGAGATGATGACTGTAAATTTCAGAACCAGTACTTCACGGAGTTCCCTAAAATAGCACCATTGCCATTAAAAAGACCTAGGCAAATATAATGGTAATAGTGGGTTCAAAATTAATATAGAACTGATAATCTCACTGCCTGTTTTTTTTTCTCTTTATATTAGCACTTGATGACCTCAAAATTGAATAGACCACATTTACTATTGTTTCAGGATTTTGTGCTCTACCAATTCAATTAGATATTAAATAATATATTTCCTGGTAAAAGAGCTTCTCTATTCATTGGAACATGTGAAATATATGAGACTACCATAACCTTACATAATCACATAGTCATTGGATGGAAATAACGTAGAAAATATACTTGAGAGCGTCATTGTTTATGCTGTTTTCATTGGATATCAAGATGTGATACTTAAAGGAGCTTACAAAGGTCAAATAATTTGACAGTTTCCATAACAAACAAACGCATGAGATTGCGTGACTAAAGAGACTACTTTCATGCTTTTTATTAAATAAATAAATAAAAAGTTGTATAAACTTCATATGCGTCATATTGGTTCTGTTTACATCTTAACTTAAACCAATCATATTCTTAGTGAAAGCTCAGGAAGAAAACAGAAACAGCAACCTACTTTTTTTTTGAAGTAGATACAAAATGGATATATATATACATAAAGGCTGAGTCTCTTTCTATTAATGAATAGATAAAGTGAGAGAAAAAGAGATGATTCACTTTTCCCATTCTAAAACAAGTAAGAATATAGCCAAGATCAACGCGAAAAAATGCCTAACCTTTTTCTTCTTACCATTACTATTTGAAGAAAAACACCAAAAAAAAACTCACATGATAGACCTAATCCAGAAAAAAAAAAGGCGTTATTGTTGTTATTTTTTATTTCAAGGATAATAAACTTTTGTTTCATTGGAATATTTGTTGTTGTTTTCATCGAATAATACGCCACAGTGTGTATTATTTATTCACCAAGTTCAGCATAACATCCGAAAAAAAAGGTAACTCAAATTCTGCAAGTGAAAAAAAATTTTTTTTTTCATCGTATTTTCGATCTATACTTTTTTCATCATTGTTATTTACCCAAACAATAGGATTATAAAAGGACACGGTGTCAATAGCATTTATATAAATGTGTCCATGTTCTACTTTTTGATTCGTAAAAAATAATAGAAAACTGTTTTGCCAAGGTGACTTTTTTTCCTATAAAAAAAAGCGCATACACTCCAGCTCAACTCCGATTTTCCTTCAAGTGCCTTTTCATCAATAGCAAGATGATACTTTATAAAATGATCAGGCTATCGAGATGTATCACATTGAGAATATAAGATTTATAAGATCTTTTCATTTATTTAATAAAAAAAAGTACGGTAACATTGTATGACTATCAAGGTATCACTCTTTGTCCCCCCTTTTTTTTATCTCCTGCACATTTCGATCCCCCCCCCAATTTCTTAAATCGAGCGATTTACCAAAAAACACGCTTCGTGACTCACACCAAAAGAAGAGTAGTAGTTTCTTCTATAGAAAGAAAGGAAAATATCAATTGGAGAAGAAAAACAACCTGTCTCTATATCAATTGTTAATAACGGAAAGAGTGAGAGCAAGTGAGTGAGTGGGATAATCTCTTTAATTATGGTGTAACTACATGATCGATGTGGTCCATTCGATGTGTATATTTATACATACTTCCTTCACAAAACTCATTCTCGATACCTTTTTATCCCGATATTCTCCTAATTATAGTGTCTATCATCAATTGATAACACATGTATAACGAATTGATTGTTGTCTCTATCCATCATAAGATATATATATATAATAAGCTTATCAAAAGCAGAACAAAAAAAAAGTCAGTTGGTGAAACAGTGGGAAAGAACTAAGAAAAAGTTAAATTAGCATTAGCATGATGTGTATATATATTTATTCAAAAAAACATTAATAAAAAATGGTTAATTATATATTATAAAGAAACTAGTAGTATACAAATCGGATGAGAGGTGTAATGTGATCTCTTTTATTGAAAGATGACCATTTACTAACTGGTTTGTCACGGACTTGTGCTGCAAGCTGTTGCATTGTTCTGTAGGCATAGGAGTATAAAGAGAGACATATATGAAGCGAATAGCACTTCATTCTGTCTTGAGTATACTAATGACATACTATTACTCATAATAATACTATAATAAATTATCTACATCTGTTTTGACAAGCAATATC
>VCJH01001434.1:15740-29313 GCA_024140565.1 Backusella australiensis | reverse complement strand
TTTTTTTTTTTCCTTTGCAGACATTCGGCTTCATTATTGTTAATACCATTTAATGTCTTATTTTATCTACAATTTGTGATACTAAATTGATATTTTTTATAAAAAAAAAACAATCCCTTCTTATTTTCTTAATCACGAATTTCGAATGAAATACAAAAAGTGCGCTTTTATCGCATTAAAATGGGTTATACTTTCATGACACGAGATATTTTTATTTCATTTTATTTCAAAAACAGAGATAAAGAATATAAGCTTTTTCTCGATCGGTGAATTAATCAACCTTCCGAAAGCAACAAAAAATGTATTTAATATTTGTAAAACAACAACAAAAAGGGGAAATATATAACGTTATATAAGCATATCTAAAGAAATCAACATTCACGCGTAAATGACCGTTGTTTATACTCTTTTAAAAATGTAATTAATCAAATTTAATAAATATGGTTTTAATAGAGGAGTTTTGGTTTAAAAAAAATGTTACCCAAGAAAACATAGTCCAAACCTTCGAATTGGGTTACATATAAGAAGACCAACCGACAATGTTTAGTTTTTAACGATGTCCAAACCTGGTTACAGATATGAGATAGAGCTCGTACTCAAGGTCAGTTAAAAATGTTTATCACAAAAATAAACATATGCATAATTAAATGTACCTAAGAGCAGGAGAAAACAGGGGCTAGATTTATGTTTGAATAGGTAATGGTTATGTTTTTCAATGTAGTATTCGTTTACTTATCACCACAACTATTAGCTGCCTGCATTAAAAAAAGAGGAAAAGATACTGTTTTTTTCAAGAAAATGAGAAAAAATTACAAATTGATGAGAAAAAGGGGAAAAATAAACGAGAAAAACCAGGGGAATAATTGAGAAAAGAGATGTATATCATGTATAAAGAGTACATTTCAGACAGTGAGCAAATAAAGAGATAGGTAGCCATGCAGCAAGGTCCATAAAGTCATATTACATACCAATGAGGGGATAGCATGATAAAAAGTAATCGAGTAACGCATCAATAGGACAGAGTTTACTACCACAACTATGTCTGGCGAGCCAGACATACTATATTCCATTATTTTAGTATCATGCCTTGGGTTAATACCAATCTCTTCACCTCTCTTCACCTTTTTTTTCATCAACCTTTTCTCAATAATTATTCTCCTTTTTCTCAATAATTTGAAAATGTTTCTCAACAATTTGAAAATCTTTTCTCATTAATTTGAAATTTGTTCCCATTTTCTTGAAAAAGACAATACTTAAAGTGTAAAGCATGAAGAGAATCAGCAGATGTTGGCTATTTCTATTATCGTTACTCTTTGGAAGGAAATGAAAAAAAAAGAGATTAAAAAGAAACGTATACTCTTTATGTGAAAGTCAGACTAATTTCATTATTTTCTTTACTTGTATATATTTACCTATCGTTTCAAGTGTCGTTATAGGACTATACCAATTTTAAAAAACCCATTGAACCATAATTAGTAATTCTCATTTTTAGTATTTAAAAAAACTCAGGGAATTAAAGTGGTTTCATGATCATTCATTTGCCTTGAGAAGATATAGAAGAGCGCAAAGAAACCATTTGGTTATATTTAAGAGTAGTGCTTAACTTTCCTTGTGCCTGAGGAAGGTGCCTTTCCAGTTAACCAAACAGGACATCATGGAATTAAATTATTTAATTTTGATTAGATAACAGTGAGTTGACTTTTAATCTGTATTCTGTTGCGATGAGAGGATTACTAAATATAACACATTTGCGGTTTTAGACAACATCGACTTTTTAATGGAAGGAGAAATGCTTTTTATGGTAGTCTATCTTATATTTTCTCCTTTTAACGACATTATTTATAGCTTTTATGTATATAACACATATATCAAACTCCTTTCCAGCGATTGAAATAATACACTAAAAAGAAGAGTCCGGGGTCCGAGGAAGCCGGACAAAACCAGTAAAAAGAGCGAATGACAACAACCAATTTAAATGCCGCATATCACGTGATCTATCTCACACCCATTTATTTTCCCTCTTTTCTGTTTGAACTTGTTATTTCTCTTGTTATCTCTCATTATTTATTCTTATTATTATTTTGTACTTTCACTAACTATCCAACCGTAAATAAAAATGATGATTATAAAGGTATTTATTATTACTACTATTATTTATAATGAATGAATAATAAGGTTAATAATAATACTTGCAGCCCTCCACCCTCTCTCGTTTGCGCTTGTCGAGACAAGTGGTCTCCATACGTCAAATGTCTTTGGACACAAATGCTTTTACCAGCAATTCAGAACTCCCGCTTCCTCCATCTATGCAAAAGAAGAAGGCAGAAGAGACTACGTCCTCAAAATCCAAAGAACCATTGTTTTCTGACGAAACCCGTGTAAAGCTTGAACGTCTTCGTCAGCATCACTTTCACTCTACCAATCTACCTGATTCTCCTGATTTCGGTACAAATCAACACATGAGTATCAATGAGGATTTAAAACAAGAGCTTAAAAATGTGGTTTCCCAATTTCATGCGCCTGTAAGATATGCCTTTGCTTATGGAAGTGGTGTTTTTCAACAATCTGGATATGACTTGAAGGTAAAATAAATAAAATAAAAAATAATAGTTTTAAGAACAACATAATAAAATTTCCCTTTTTAATACATTTTTTTATAGAAACAGCCCATGGTAGATTTCATCTTTGGCGTAAGCCATCCGGATCACTGGCACGCACTTAACATGCAACAAAATCCACATCATTACTCTGGCATTCGTCGCTTGGGCTCAGGTGCGGTTACTTTGTTGCAAGAGAAAGTAGGTGCGGGCATCTATTTCAACCCTTATGTAAAGATAAATGGCATGGTGAGTTATTATTCTTATTATCACATGACGAGACTATTATTAATAGTAATACCAATATTGTAGACAATTAAATACGGTGTTGTTTCTATTGATCGATTGTGTAAAGACTTGATCGATTGGGACACTCTTTACTTGGCTGGTCGCATGCATAAACCAGTAAGTATAAAGAAAAGAAGGAAAGAAGAAAGAGAGAATCCATGCTAACATCATTTTAGGTAAAGATCCTTTATGATGATGCCCGTGTAAGATTGGCTAACCAAGTCAACTTGACTGAGGCCGTAAGAGTAGCACTCTTGTCTTTACCAGAAAATTTTACAGAGGAAGAGCTTTTTAATCGTATTGCATCACTGAGTTATAAGGGTGACTTTAGAATGATTATCGGTGAAAACCCTAATAAGGTCAAAAACATTGTGTCTTCTCAAATGGAGAATTTCCACAGACTTTATTTTGGACTTTTGGATGACTTGCCAAACGTTAGCATTTTAAACAATGGTAACCTTCAACAGAGCGATAATCCAAGATTCCGCGGATTGATGGTGAAGAAACTCCCAAAGACAATGTACGATAAGGTGCTGAGACAGCATCGTAGTTATGCTTCCAGTAATAACATCGACCTCCCTGAAGATATGTCCGTTTTGTATGAACAGATTGCTCAGTCACCTGCCTTGAAGACTTATATTGATAAGAGTGAGTGATAATAATGATTATTGTTGTCATTATCATTTATTAACCTTGTTAAATTAGGTCTCACCGAAATCATTGCGGGAACAGCCATCACTCAAAGTATGAAGGGCATATTGACTGCAGGCACTGTAAAGACTGGCCATTATGCTGGTGAGAAACTATCGAAATGGTGGCAGGCTAAAAAATAAGCGCTCTTTTGTATCATATTTTTTATTATAAAAACAAAAAACAAAAACACAAAAAAAAAAGGCAAAAAACAGAACAAAACAAAAAAAACCACAAGACCGCATACCCTTTTCTTTCCTTAGACTCTTCATAGGCTTTTTCCTCTTGACGTACAACATTATGTAAACACAAACACACACAAATATTTAAACTCGCACAATAAAAACACAAGTTTTGAAACCAAAATCTAGAATCGCTTGTATTCAGTGATCGGTGTTTACGCATATTATCATTACATTATTGGTGTTGTCTATTTTTAAAATGATAATTGGTTATTGATTATCAATATTATTTCTGTCATATTTTTTTATCTAAAATGGCGCTACTCCATTGACTGGATTGAAGTGTGACCTCACTAAATCGATGGTGTTTCCTTGTCTGGGGGGGGGGGCCATAAAAGCAGTCTCTTAAATACAAATCTGAATTTTGAGTGGATCCGAACAAAAATTGGTGTTTTCAATTTAATTTGTCTTCCTCGCATCAAAGGATGATACTTGTTCAAGTGTGGATGTCTTGCAACGATGACCTCTTTTCATTAATGCTTTACCTATGATAGACTTTGTGTCACGATTGTTACAAAACGAAGTGATGAGCGAATCTTTTAATAAGATCTTATTTCATCCAATCAGTGAACTGCTCTTGCCTTTTTTTTTCTCAGTTCGTATCGCAGTCTAGTCTGTTCGCATGACTTTTTAAGTGGCGTGTTTGTAAAAGCGACATAAAATTAACATCCGCACTATGCTTCTTGTGGAATAATGAGGGCAATGCAATTAAGCTATAGTTAATGGCTACGATGATAAAGTTTTCATACACTTTAAGCATAAAAATAATATCAACTATATTTATTTTGTATATTCAAGTTATACTTCAAGTTTTTTCAAAGGAAATTTTTATACACTTCAAATAAAACTACAATATTTGCTGCTTCACAATACCAACAAAGAACGGGACTGATTTCATCAGCTTTTGTAAATATGTTATTTTTCAGACATGTTTTATTAGCAGTTTAAAGTAAATCATAGATCCAGACCAACATTGTCTGGTGTGTCTTTTTTTATTTCTAGAATTCAACATGGTATTCATCAGTAACAGCACCCTCACTAGCACTCTTGACAGTCATGTAATATTTAGCTAAAACACCCTTGGTATATTTGAGAGGCTTTGGCTTCCATTCCTTTTTACGTTCAGCCAACTCTTCGTCAGAGACATCAACGACCATTTGGCGAGTCTTGGCATTGATAGTGATCTTATCCCCATCCTTAACGAGTGCAATAGGGCCACCAACTTGGGCCTCAGGGCAGACATGACCGATAATGAAACCGTGAGATGCACCAGAGAAGCGACCATCTGTGATCAATGCGACGTCTTTGCCAAGACCGGCACCCTTTTGATTTTGTTAAAAATGAATATATTTTCTTTTTTTTAAAAAAAAAAAAGTATACTAAAAGCTTACCATGATAGCAGATGTAGGTTTCAACATCTCGGGCATACCGGGGCCACCCTTAGGACCCTGATAACGAACAACTACAACGGAACCCTTGGGAATATCATTTCTTTCCAAGGCCTTGAAAATCTCATCCTCTTCATCAAAGACACGGGCAACACCAGAGAACTCAAGACCCTCTTTACCGGTAATCTTAGCAACAGCACCTTCAGGAGCCAAGTTGCCTCTCAAAATAGTCAAGTGGCCAGTTTCCTTGATGGGCTTTTCAACGGGCATGATAATGTCTTGTCCATCCTGGAGTCCATCAACCTCAGCCAAGTTTTCGGCCAATGTTTTACCAGTACATGTTAAACAGTCACCATGGAGCATACCCTTTTCCAAGAGATACTTCATGACAGCAGGAGTACCTCCGACGTTGTGAAGATCTTCCATGACATATTTACCACTTGGGCGAAGATTAGCAAGGAAAGGTGTGCTATCAGAGATCTTTTGAATATCATCGATAGTAAAGTCTACATCAGCAGCCTTGGCCATGGCCAACATGTGCAAGACAGCATTGGTAGAACCGCCAAGCACCATAATCAAAGTAAGAGCGTTTTCAAAGGCTTTACGGGTCATAATATCCTTTGGCTTGATATCCTTCTCCAAGAGAACACGAATGGCCTTACCGGCACGAAGACATTCTTGGATCTTGAGAGGATCCTCAGCAGGAATGGAGGAACTGTAAGGAAGAGACATACCAAGAGCCTCAATGGCACTGGACATGGTGTTTGCTGTAAACATACCACCACAGGCACCAGCACCAGGACATGCGTGACGAATAATGTCTTTACGTTCTTCCTCGTTGATCTTTCCGCTGATAAATTCACCATTGCATTCAAGTGCATTGCCAATATCAATCTCACGGTTGGCACATACACCAACGGTACCGTGTCCCTTCTTCATAGTACCACCATAAATAATAATAGAAGGACGATTCAAGCGGGCAACGGCCATAGCACAACCTGGCATATTTTTGTCACATCCTGGGATCGAAATGTTTGCATCGTACCACAATGCACTCATCACCTTTTATATCAATATTTTAGAGTCCACTTTTTTTATTATTCCTTTTCTCCGAGCAATATTTCCCGATTTTTTTTTTTTACTTACAGTTTCGATAGAATCAGCAATGATATCTCGACTGGGCAAAGAGAACGACATACCAGCACTACCCATAGGGATAGCATCACTTACACCAATGGTGTTGAACTGATAACCAACCAAACCGGCGCTCCAAACACCTTCCTTTACCTTTGCAGCCAAATCATTGATGTGCATGTTACATGGGTTACCTGTTTATAGAGTTTTGCATTAAATATCTCATTCATTCATTCAAGAGAAAGAAGAAAAACAAAAGACCAGGGAATACTATCTTACCATCATAACCACTAATAATAATCAAGATGTTAGTGTGGGAACACCCATTAGTTATTATCATTACTAATTGAAAACTTACAAGGATGTAATACCAACTTGTGCCTTTGTCATGTCATCATCGTTTAAACCAGTGGCATATACTAAGACAGTGATGATGAGTTACAAGTCCTATATTATTACTACTACTATTAAAGTAACTTACACTGAGCCTGAGCTGCACCTGCAGAGGGGATTTGAGTGATTGTACGACTGTATTTGTTCAAATCTTTGAGTTTGGTGGCGTCGCGATCTCTTGGTGGCAACTTGTGACTAATAAGCATGATTAGTAAAATTCTGATGCTGCTATTATTTTTCATAATCACTTACATGAAAACTTCGTTTGTACCGGACATGATGTAAAAGTAGGGGTTATTCTTTTTTCAATGTAAGTGAATATAAATAATTAATAGAAAAAAAAAAAGAAAGAAAGTAGAAAAGAAAACACGCGTATTTGAAAACATCAAGTTTTTTTATATCTTGTTCATTAAAATGTGTCATGGTTGCACAAATAGATTATCATCACTGGAAACGAGGAACATGTTTTAACTTTATTAATAAAGAAGATCTTTCATTCGGCTATTATTCGATAATGTAGAGAACATGCGTGAGTATTTTAATTCTTCTTTTAAAGTAGTTTATTTGTTTATATGTTTACGTTATATTTATTTTTCACATAGTTTAAAGTTTCGCTCTAAATTTTCTTTTATTTTCACACTGATAATTAAAGTTTGTGATGGTTTTCTTTTTGCCGGAAAAAAAAAAGAAATCCATATTTTGAAAAACTAATTGGATTTGCAATGTCCATTTATTAATGTATGTACTATAAAAAGGGCTTATGTGTATAGTTATTTTATTCATCTACTTTTTCCCGAGTGTTCGGATCTTCATTAATTAATGGCGACAAAACATCTTCTTGTCTGTGTCACCTGTTTGGTTGAGTTAATCCCCTTTACATTTACAGAAAAACAAAACTTGCATAAGCATATGCGATTATCTTCCAGCCAAAAAAAAAACCTCCAAGGTGATGGGAAATTATTTTACTTGAAAAGGTCGCGCTATTCCACATAGACAATTGTACTATATTTAAAGCTAAATGAAATCTCAGAGAATAAACTGAAAATGAAGTATTAAGCACTAAACATGTCTTTGAGAAAAAAAATTGGAGTTGTGTGAACAAGTCAGCTCTAAATGAGTATACTTAAATATCTGTTTATACACGGGAGAAGGGGTGTTTGACAGTTATTTTGGCTTAGGCAATAGAAACAGTGTTGTACTTATAGCTTGGAAAGCCGAGAACATTGGTATTTATTATCTTTCTTCTACTTTATACATGCATGCTTGCACTGCTTCCCTCTCTCCCTTTATTCCCTTACTTATTTGTTTATAAAATTTGAGTGTATTAAATCATTTTCTTTTTTTTTTCCCTGGTCCATTGAGCCACATTACTGTATTTGGCTACTTTGGGCAAGAGATCGGGTTTGTGCCACAATCATAAATACAGGCATAACATAAGCTTTTGGTAATTTTAAATTTAATAATAAACATAACTAATCCCTCTCGATAAGCTTTCAATATATCATAATAGTTACGCCAGAGATATCCTAAACTTTCATCTCTACGATTTGCAGAGCAAATCAGGGGTACCAGTCTTCTTCAAGATTTAATTTAATGTTTATAATATACACATTCTTGAATTAATCGTAACGACTGAAATTTATTGAGTTGATTAACTACTGTACAAGGTTTTCCTATGTGAAGCAAGACGGTTTTACACGCTCTTGGAAATTAAATACGGATTGTCGATTTTTATGCCCAATAACTAGGTTGAAAGAGAGACCTAAGGATAGAAAGGCTGTTCAGCAATATTAACACCAATCACATTTTGATTTTTTGGTCTTTTATTCCTTAAAAGTAAAAATGGGAATTATAACACACAAGCCACTTGCTATTATATAGGGTATTTATACCTATAGAAATCAACATTTATGGCAATAGATTTAAAAACTAGTCCTGTCAAGCAACAGGTAGTGCGATCCCAAAAAGCCGGTTTAAACATTCGGTTTCTACTACAAAATAGAATGCAAAAAAAAAAGCAATCTACTTTGCATAAAATCGGGCCCTGTGGAAATCATCTGTAACCCTTTTGCTTTTATTCTAGTAAATATTAAACTTTACTCATACATATTTTCTTCCTTGGTGTCATGGCTGCTGGCTATCTAATAGATCCGAGGTAATATACTATAACTTTCTTAATATAAAAGCGCAGCTATACTTACTTGATATTTTCATTATGGTAACTAATCTTAGAGAGCAAGTCTGATCTCCGCCTAATTAAATTATGCATAATCACATCCTTTATAAGCTGATTTCAGATCTTTTACGTGATTTCAGTTAGAAAATCATATTTGGTTTTGGGAATCACCATCCAGCTGCACTATACAACGTAGACCTCCTTGATATGAAGGGAAATAGATGGATAAGAAAGCGGTGTTATTACGTTTTAGATCCCAAAAGCGGTTTATATCGAACAAGTGCTTTTAATCGGGCTGAGTGCATAATGTTGAAAAGCAATTTCTATTACGTATTGTGGTGCATTGATATTAACACGTTGAATTTAATTTGTTTAGGTCTGTTATTCGATTGAATAAAAAAAAAAAAAGCAGTGTCTTCGTATTGTTTCAATTCAAGATGGAAGAATGCATATATATGACGTTTCAAAATCAAAGGAGCACACAGGCACAGGTACTTTAAGCTTCGTACCACATTGGACGTTACGTTTAACCCAAAAAGTGATGTATATTTAAAGTACTATTGAGTCTATTTTCTATCTGTACAGGAATGTAACACACTTTTTACTGCTGAGCAGAAAGCAAAAGCAGAGTGCCATCATAAAACCCGTTTTTAAACATATAATAGCTTGGGATTATCAAATGATAGAATAAACAAATATTTTAATACAGGAGAGTTATTCAGTTTAACTGATCATTTCTATAATGAGCACCGTTATGTACAGGTACCATCTAATGTTGCATTATGGTTAGATGAATCAGATGATAAGCTGGTGCAAATCATAAGTTTAACCAGGGAACTCATCACCACTCTTTTATTATTATTCTGTTTAGAGCGACTATTTAGACGGCTTATCCCTTTATTAGATTGAAGATTCTAGTAAAATATATAGACATGTATTCCATTGCTATCATCATATAATAAATAAACCCAAATATATGCACATAATTATCTTTGTGAGCATATAAAAGGTTAATAGAGAAGGGTAGTACTACATTATATGTGTGTATGTGTAATCAGCCTTGTTATTGTTATCTTTACCTACTTGTTTATTTATTTATTTGTTTTTATTATTATACAAAAAAAGAAAAAAAAAAAGTAAGAAACTCCAACTTGAAATTCGGCATTGCCAGGTTGTCATTGTAAAAGCAAGCAGAGGTAATGCTTTGATTTAAGTTTCTACTTACTAGTTTTGTGTCGTACGTGCGTGACCGTCTTATGAAGGTTTTTAGTACGACTTTTCAGCTTTTTGAAATTTATTGTTCTTTTTACTCTCCTCTCCTTTTGAATATGACTGACAAGGAATTCGACTATTTCATTGCAATTGGTAAACTTTGGCTCATTTAGCCAAAAAGCTTAATGTCCTTTTTTTCTACTTGTTCTTATCTTAAAGACTTATTTCGTTCTTATTGTTTTATCCTGCTCCGTATTTTCCTTTCTTTTTTGCATATATAAAAAATATGCAATAAATAGACATAGGCAAAGATTTTTGTGCAAGTAGTTATAGAAGTTTAAGTAAAGAAAAGGCTGAAACAAAAGATATTACGTCATGGTAAATTTAACTTCTATTTTTAAAAAAAAAAAGTTTAAAAGTGATTATTGCATCTTATCAGTATATGTGTGCTTTGTTGCATTTACTTATTAAATAATTAAATGATTGTGTCTATCTATTTTAAAGGCCAAGCCATAAAAGATCAGAAGTGCGAGTACCATCTAAACTCGGCTATATTGATAATAAACCATCAAGATTCGGCTTTGCAGCATTACAGCATACTCAGATCGACCAAATTAAAGATCTCGTCAACGATAACGTCATAGTCGATTATTTGCTTTTGCTCCATAAATTCATTGTCCAACATTTGGAAGAAGCTGAATCCTTTCCTTCAAACCTTACGTCGAGACTAAGATACTGTATTATCATGGAGCATGACGACAAATTGCTCAAGGAGGCTAATATTACATCTGATATGGATCAAAGAGGGAAGATTATTGTTGTAGATCGCTTTCGTGCCATCGCAGTCGATATAGCAAGAAAAACCCCAAATCAAGAGTGTGCTATCTGCTATACTACTTTGGATCAATTTAGTTTAAGGAAAATCACAATCAAAGATGGGAATGTCGCCGAACCAGAATCCATATTTGAATCCACGGCGATAGATTCATTAGACGATACGTTTAAAATATATGCAGATGATGTCGTAAAGAAATACATTGACGATAAAAAACCGCAGAATCTCGATTTCAATCATGCGGCTACATTGGTATATAAGGAGTTCCAAAAGAATATAAAGGTAGATAGATGACATTCCTTTTTGGATGTTGCGATTGTAAAGGAGTGGAGCGGAGGTAAAACACAGAAACTAAATATGCTCATATACATCTTTCGGGATTTTTGTAGAGTTTATTTGATTTTCATGAAACGAAGGATATTTTTATCACTATCCCATCCACAAATGTTTCAACCAAGAAAGAGCCTGATATAATCACATTAAAAGCACAAGATATCAAAGAGCGTGTGTTTAAACCGGTTATGGACAAAATAGCCAAGTCACTGACCTCCATCAAGACAGAGCACATGTATTTAGCGGGCGATTTTGTCAACTTGAAATACTTGAAGGAATACTTGCAACAGTCAGCTAACCCGTCTAAAGTCGATATATTGGATTACAATGTTACCACGAGAGGTGCCATTCAATTTGCCCTAAAGCAACCGCTTTTAATTGAAAGAATCACTCCCAGGTTAATAAGCATAGATAAGCCTGCTTTAGATCCTGGATTTTACAACTTTGACTATAAGGAATATACACATGTTATAGGAATCGGTACATAATGAAACAAGGATATGCTGAAAACGAGCTAATGCATTTAGCTGATTAGATTTCGGAACAAGCAACTCTAAATGGTATTACTCACCTCAAAACGGCAACAAAGAAATTAGCTTCAAGTAAGGAGAAAAGCTATAGACAAGTATAAAAGAGGAATAGGAGTAGGAGGACAGGGTATCGTCATTTCTTTTCGTTATCCAAGCTTTGTTTATGCCCTACAAGGTAGATACCAAAAATTAGGAATAAAGAGTTCCTTTTTTTCCGGGTGATTTTCTAGGAATCTGTACTTTTTATATATAGAGCATAAACAAAGTTTGGATTCCGGCATGGTTTATGGACATACAAATGTTTCATGGTGGTACATAGTTCATGATGTAACTAATCAATTCTGCTTATACAAAATATGGATTTAGCTCAAACATCATGTTTGTTCCTTCTTTGGCATTGTACGATGAAAAACTATTCGAGCAACAAATAACTGGTAAAGAGGCATACACGCAGTATTACAAGACTGAACAGGAAGGAAGGCTTCTGGCTCGCTTTAAACTTTTGCTGGATAACTATACGAATGGTGGATGGGAAGATATTACCGCCCTTGAAGCAATTTCAAGTTATTTGAAATCACTTCATAAACTTATATTGGACAAGCTGAAGGTCATTTTAAAGGATGAAAAGCATACAAAATATCGGTATTGTTTAACGGTGCCAGCAATTTGGGGTGATTCTGCAAAGAGACTTATGAGACAAGCTATTGTCGCAGCAGGCATCATTAAATTCAACGACCATCCCGATCGACTCATGTTGATAAATGAACCTGAAGCAGCTGCGCAATTTTATGCAAAGGATCCTGAAGTTTTAAAAAGTAAAGAAAAGACCAGAATGCTGATCTGTGATGCTGGTGGTGGTACTGTTGACATGGCTGTCTATGACTACATCAAACAAAAAAATGGTAGCTATACAATGGAAGCCATAACCGCAGGAACTGGTAAAATTTGTGGCTCATCTTTTCTTGATGATAACTTTAGAAGGGTTATTGTCGAAAAATGTAATAGGATTAACTATATTGCATCCCCTTATACTATCGAGCAAATGGTTGATCAGTTTACACAACGCATAAAGGTAGGTTTACATATCATATAAAGCGTGGAATCAGTGTATCAATAGTTTTCTTTATATATATATATATATATATCCGTATCTGTATATGCTTTTAACAGCACGATTTTAAAGGCGATACTGGATCTAACTTTGAAATTAAAATCAATCATAAAGGGCCAAAATCACAAAAACCGTCAGAATCCAAGATTATTCTTACACCAGCAGAGCTCATAGAAAAAATTTATGATCCTATCGTTGACGATATTTTAGATCTGATTAGAGAACAAAAAGATCAAATGGGAGGTTTAACATTGGATACCATCATACTGACAGGCGGACTCAGCCAATCGAAATATCTCCAAAGAAGAGTCAAAGCTAAATTTGACCCCGTTCAAGTACATGCACCAAAAAAATATGATCAATCCGTTGTGCGTGGTGCAGTTTCACTTGCATTAAACCCAAATAGTATCGAAAAGAGAATCACTCCTAGATCATATGGTATAGAAGCGATTATGGAGTTCAACAAAGCAAGAGATCCCGTTGCAAATAGGATAAAGATCGACAACAAGGAATACTGTAAATCAAAGCTTGACTTGATATTGCTTAAGAATCAGTCAGTACGGACTTATGAATGTTATCAGCATCATTATGTTATTCCTTATCCTAGCAATACATATATTCGTAAATATATCTGTTTGGTCATT
>VCJH01001434.1:3742-15727 GCA_024140565.1 Backusella australiensis | reverse complement strand
TTTTTTTTTTTTTTTTTTTTTTTTTTCTTGTATAGAATTCTACTCTTTCGACACCGATGAAGATATAAATCTCTCATCAGATAATAGATTACAGAATGGGTTCTATTTTAAAATAGATATGCCAGAACTAAGCGGAAAAAACAGTGGGGATCCGATCAAATTGGCTATAAAACTTTTTCTTGGACACACAGAGATCAAGGTTGACAGTCAAATTGAAAATGAGGAAGTTCAAAGACACATTTATATTTATGACGAAATCAGTGAAGATTTCCTACGAACTGAAGAGTCGGTGGACACAAAGGACCCTGTTAAAAAGTAATTATATATTATTATTATCAAGAAAGTACTAATGGAATTCATATACTTACCTGTATTTCAATTATCTCTATGCTTTAGAAAATCACTCTTTCGCTTTATCAACTCCAGAATCAATAACTAAAACTTATTACCTTTATCACAGTCATTATTTAATATGTAATTTAGCTGGTTTCTACCTATTACCTAATAAACGCCCTTTTTTTAAAACCCTTATACGTTATGCCATATTTCTTGGCTACATTTAAATCATACCTTCCTCTTTTGAGAAGGTATTCCATGCGTGTGTATAGAATGCTATAACTTAATATATTGATAACCTATTCCAAAGTATCACTTAATTCACTGTAATTTCGAGGTTATGAGAGCAGACAAAGGCGAAGAAGTTGAATATGAAAGAGATAAAACTATCTGGAATTAAATCCGAATATATGCTAGAGTATCACTGAAAGGTAATACAGTATATTCGGGATTGTGGTTAAAAGACTCGTTGCTTAAGTGAGGTATAAAGTAAAGTTAAAATAAATTATGATTTACATATCATAATTTAATCTGATTTAATATTATGAATATAAGTATGTTGTGTTCATTTTATTTTATGCGTATCCCAAGTTTAGTCATAAAGGTCCTTGCAAAAATGATGCTGCTTTTCTTCATTCATATAAGACGGAGAGTAAAAAAAAGATTGATCCAAGCCAAAATATTGAAGAGGTTTGAGGGCTTAAGAATATACCTTACATTAAGAGGATTCAAGAGGCAGTGAAATGTTGCTAATTAATTACGATAAAAATAGAAACCAACTGTTTATTTATTAGTATTAAGATTTAAACAAACAAGTAACAAAAACTAACCAAAATATCAATTGTTGGTTTAGAGGTTTACAGTATAATATGCTCGAAAGCAAAAAGAGAGGATAGGTTTTACAGTCACACAAAGAAACATTTCGCCCTCTCCTGAAAATCAATAAAATTAATCATTTTTTTTTTTACTTTAAAATCCTTTTTCTCGAGTTTTTATTAATCGACATGGACATGGAACTCGACATTCCAACAGAAGACCTACGTGGTTTGTATAAAAAGTATATTGACCGAGAATACTGGGGTATCTACGGCTGAACAAGACCGGTCACGCTCCGACCTCCATTTCACTACATGTTGGAATTAATCGCGAAACAGTCAAGTCAGCTATCAAGAAACTAAAGACAAGTGACTCACCCCTTCCTTTGAAAGGGGATGGAAGGCCAAAAAAAAATCACCGGAAGGGCAGAAAGACACGTCGAAAAACTCATTAGAGAGGACCCATTTATCACCTACAATATGCTTCTTTTTTACTTGGAACAAGCCTCGCTTAAGGTCTCGCGGGTCACTATCATTGCATGTGTTCGAAGTCTCGGTTTTGGATCTTATTATGCTGCCTATAAGCCACGCTTAACCGACAAACAAAAAGAAAGGCAACTTCTCTAGGTCTAGCAACACGTGAATTGGACCGAAGACCAGTGGAGAAGCGTCGTGTGGTCTGATGAGTCACGCTACACCGTTGACGGCAGCGACGGAAGAAAGCGCGTGCTCAGAAAACTTGACGAGAGGTATTCGGAACGTCATATCGTCGAAAAAAGAAAGTTTAAAGGTGGAGGGGTGATGATTTGGAGCTGTTTTTGGACAGGCGGTTTTGGTTCTTTGGTCTTTGTTGATGGCAACATGGATCAAGAGAAATACATCAACACTTTGGCTCAGGAGTTCCACCCTTGGTATAAAAATTTGTTAGAAGTTACCAACAAGCCCTTCATTTTTTCAAGAGGACGGCTCCAGCTGTCACACTGGTGGATATGCGACCTGGTGGAAAGAGACGCATGAAATCAACGGTTTTGAGTACTGACCCGCTCAAAGTCCCGATCTCAATCCCATTGAGCATATTTGGTGGGTCCTCGAAAGGTTCAAAGAGGAAGATCGGGTCATTATTAAAAATACTGAAGAATTGAAGGAGGTTATTAAGAAGAAGCGGGAGAAAATAAGCGTTGAACTGGCAGAACGTTTGGTGCTGAGCATGAAAGAACGATGCCGAAGATTTCTTTACAAAAGAAAATACAGAGAACTTGTCCTTAAGTTCATATTTGACAAAAATTGGCGGTGCTAATTCAAGAAAGGACTTTAATACAGAGAAGAACGACTACCTGTCCAAAATGGGAAAGTTGAAGAACAAGGAAGAGTTCGTCAACTTCAAGGAACAGACAGGACGTCATGAAAAAGAAGCCAAAGTAACGCATTTCACCGATGTTGTATTTGATATACTGCATACTGATGTTTTTAATTTCTAGAGCCACACTTATATGCCAAGAGCTGCCAGCTCATCCAGTATTCATATTATTGGAAATATAAAGAACAGCAACATTGGCAGTTCCGGCTCTGTCATAAACATAAACAATAATAATAAGGTTTATTTTTATTTTTAAAAGTACCAGTGCAAATTAAGACCGACTAACTTTAAAAAACAGAGGAGGGTATGTATAGTAAAGTACATGGTTTCACTGTAATAACAATAATCGCTTTTCTACTACAACAACAGAGAGCAACACAGGCTTCGAGAGAGCGAGAACAAGTAATAAAAAGAAAATTAACGCGTTCGCCATTAACAGATTTGCTAACATAGTCTTATTCAGAGAACTACAGATGATACAGATATTTTCTACGACGTAGACTTAGAACAAGATATCTGGAATCTATGGTATCGATTCTTTAAGGAGTGCAAAGCAGATAAAAGCATGCATGAGTTCAGGTAATATAGCTGTCTATAGACTTGTAGAAAAACGTCACGTAAATCATGCCCATATAATTGGTAGCCTGGAAAAAGTGGGGATTATACAGTACGGTTACAAAGTCAAGATGCGTTCATGCCTTATTCCGGAGCTATACGAGCACATTACACCTGAACGACCGGTTCTTACAAATCCCTTTAATAATTACGAAGAAGATATCGACAATGTGTTTACATCCGAGAACGAGATCACCTTTGCAGCAAATTTGAAGCTGTTCAAGGATAAATTCAGTGATGATAAAACGCCTTGTTTATAGCCAAAATCACCAAGCAAATGATCGAAGTTCCAATCAATCCTTTAAAACAGCAATGGATAAAGGATAGCGAAGCAAACTATTCCTTTTTTTGTAATTTTATTCTGTGACGTGTGATTCTATTAATAAAATTCCTGCAAAAAAAAATAGCGTGCTCTTTTTTTTTTGTTTTTCTCCGTCTCTGTTGTGGAATTGTGCTTGGCCGAAAGGCGACCATATGCCTCGTCTGTTGAAGGACTTGAAATTCAGGCGACTTGCTAGCACAACTTGGTAGTTGGGTGATCGATTGCTATCCTTGCAATGACCATTCCCTCATACTGTGGTGGTTTTTACATTATTGCTTTATGACTGGTAGCACTCTCTGCCAATATTGCCATCTTTTTTTGAAAAGGAGAGTAGTGTCTTACATTTGAAAGCTAAGTATATTAACATGGTGTAAAAAAGCTTATTAATTTCAAAATTACCTTTGAAATAACAGATGGCTCTCGACATCTTGGACTGCTTCTCACATCAATGCCATCCACCTCTACATTGGAGATGTGGATCCGCTGGGACAAGCACAAATAACTGTTAGGGCATGCACAAGAATCCTAGGCTCACCCATCTTACTATTGGTTTTAAAAGTTTCATCGTTCTAATATATGTCATCTTGGGGTTTCGCTCATAGCGCTTTTATAAATTATATTAAAATAAAAAACGCGTTCTTTTCTATTTAACCTCTTTATACATGTATGTACATAAATGCCCGAAGAACAAACTAAAAAAACAACCTGAATAAGATAACTCTACTTTTACGTTTACTTATTAAATATTCACCCCTTTCATTTCCTCATGATATTTACCGGTTGTTCATCCTTTTCGTTTAATTTTTTCTACCCAACAACACCGCACAAGAATGAATATTTGGATCCAGCAAAAGCACACCAAAATGGTCTCTCCCATGGGGACCATTTTGGTGTGATTTTGTGAAAATAAATAAAATAAAACAAATTCAAGCGCTTATCGGACCAATACCTGGACATTTGGTAATGTTCGGGTCAAGACCAGTAGTGCCCCTACTAGACTATCTGTACCTCTGTATCGCCTTGACTTAGTAGTTTTTTTTTTTTTTGGTTTTTTGGTAGTTGTGTATAAGTTACAAGAAAATATGAAATATCCACTGGGTATAATATCTTTTCTTACACGTGCAAATATCTAGATGTATCTTGAAACCTCTTGTATAATAAAATCTGAATTCATTGTTCATCTTGTGCTTAAATAAAGAAGTAATTCTTTCGTTTTTCTTATGGAGTATAGGTTTTCCGAAGCATTACTATAAAAGGTAAAAAAGTACAGAGATTTCTATCCTGGTTAAGGGTGTGGACAAAGATGTTTACTCTACTCTTTAACAAGTACTCGCCCAAAAAAAAACATAATACATGGTGGGCATCAATAATTTGACTTCACAGAACTAAATTATTTGCCTCCAATTTACTATAATCTCTTTTTTTTTTTTAAATCGACTTCAATTATATAAGAAAAAAAACCTATACTCCTTAAGAAACCTGTTTGATTTTCTTTTATGCATGATAAATATGCTTCCATTTATGGAATTGTTTAGGATGTACTTCTATTATATTTATTTATTTATTTATCAAAACATTTTTTTATCTCTCTCTCTCTTTCTCTTTTACTTCACAATGATCAACAAAAAGCTTCCTTCTTTACTCTCCGTCAAAGTGGCACCAGTTATCTCAAAATATGGTAAGATACCTTTGATAACATACGCTGATAATGAATACTTATTATTTTCAATAGCAAACTATCACTCGTTATGGTTCAGTTCTTTTATTTGAGGCAACAATCAAAATGGAAGGAGAATAGTGGGGGTCTACTGTATTTATACTCACGTCGTTTTGGCTCTTGCAAAAGGTAAGAACAATCATACCAACGCTGGGTCCTTTATTTTCTTCAGGATATCACTCTAATTTAATTTGTAGTAAAAAATGCAGTGCGTGTCTTCAAACAAACATGAACATAATCACTAGCTACATAAAAGAGATCCCTGAAACAGACTCTACTATCTATTTCAACTATTTTTTTGAAGCGAAAAAATCCACCTTTGAATTCATATTACCGAATGAGTTTGAAGGAAAGGACTTTGACAAAAACAGTTTGAAAGATTATCTTAAGCGCCTGTTTAAATTGGCCTCCAAAAGATATCAACACAAACAAGTAAGGTCACTTATTAATCTACTTTATCTTTTACTAACGTCTATCTATAAGTTCATTTTCCATGAACAAGCAATAGATTGAACGGATTTAACGACAACTATTATAAAAGTAAGATCAATTAAAGCTTTTTTAGTTCAACTTGATTATTTATCAACTGTTCGAAATAGAACTTCAGTGAGAGGGCAACAGCACAAGTTGATATGCTCCATCTCGACGCGGACAACAAAAGAACCTTCAATACGGGTACAAAGTCAAGATGCGTTCATGCCTCATTCCGGAGTTATACGAGCACATTACACCTGAACGACCGATTCTTACAAATCCCTTTAATAATTACGAAGAAGATATCGACAATGTGTTTACATCCGAGAACGAGATCACCTTTGCAGCAAATTTGAAGCTGTTCAAGGATAAATTCAGTGATGATAAAACGCCTTGTTTATAGCCAAAATCACCAAGCAAATGATCGAAGTTCCAATCAATCCTTTAAAACAGCAATGGATAAAGGATAGCGAAGCAAACTATTCCTACTATTTCGTGTGGAAACTTTTTGATATTGTCACCAAATTCAGCAACATCGATTCCCTCTGTTTCCAAGTAGGTGAATACAAGCTCAAAGACATCAAGAATGAGATCGTTCGTCGTGGCGACAAAACATTGGATGCATGTAGCTACAATACCGACGGTTGCCATACTGCTATTATAGGAGGAAAGACTGTGGAATTGTCATTATTGGAGGTAACTGGTGGATATGGAGTATCAGACTTGTCAAGAGCTACTAAGGATCACGTGAAAGGAGGCTTTGGTGCATTGGCGTTACTTCAAGAGGTCGGTCACTTGGGCTTGGCTTTGGTCCAGTGCCTCTGGGGTCTTGATTGGTGCACTTGTACTTGACATACTCAAAGGCAAGCACACTGTTTATTGAAGGCCATGAGTGATTTATTCGCTACAAACCCATCGGTAGCAATCTCAAGATTTCCGTAATCGAGGTCATTGTTTCCCTCTGTTAAGTTGGACGTGTCGAACATAAGTGTCTCTAGTTGTTGTTCTGTGAGCTATTCTTCCAGATAGAGAAGAATTTATATCAAGTAAACTTGTTCCTGTTTGAATAAAAAGTAAAAAAAAAGAAAAAATTGTTTGCGGTAGATAAAATTGCCGCCAGCAGCGTAACACCTAATTTGGCTGAATTTGTGGTTGTAACCCACTTTTTGAATCTTTTAAAAGCAAAGATAGCCTTTGAGAAATTTAGTTTGGGAAAGAGGCTGAAAAAAGAATAATCGCTAAGGTTGATGTTGAAACCAGAATCACTTAATTTGTTAAAACAAAAGGGGGATAATAAAACAGGCAACATCAAACAGATGATTTGTGTAAGGCTGATTAAAATGGTGTGCAACATAGCTCTTCGTTTTGACTCGTTTTTATTTTTATTTATTTACTTTTTATATACTTTTACTTTTCTTTTTCTTTTTCTCTTTCTTTTTCTTGTTATTTTCTTTTCCTTTTTTTTGTGCTTTTCTTTAAAAAACAGATAAAAACAAATAAAGATCAGATATGTCAGACTTTAACTTTGATGATTATGACGTTGTGATTGGCATAGGTTAGTAAAAGGGTTTTGATATAGACAATGAGGGCTAATATCGATGATCCTTGTAGATTTTGGTACAACATACTCTGGTTGCAGTTTTGCATTTTCGGCCGCCAAAGACGATGACTTGGAGGATATCACTCGCTGGTAAATATTACAAGTAACCATAGCAACAAGATTTGTATATTAAGGCAATGTTGTAGGCCAAGACAGCGAGCCAACTTTTATCCAAAAACTCCCACATTATTACTGTATGAGCAAGGCAGCCACGAAACAAATTGGTGGGGGCAAGCCGGTCACCATCACTTTTGGTTTGGTAAAGGCCATTCTAATATGACCTGTATTACACGCTTCAAGCTGCTCTTGAACAATGATCCATCCGTGCCTCCGCTACCCAACGGCTTGAATGTTTTGGATGTCATTCGTGATTATTTAAAGGGCTTCCACGACTATATCTGCACTTATATGCAAAAGACCCGTGGAGCTCGACTTTACGACCAAAAGAGATTTCGCTATTGCTTGACTGTTCCCGCCATGTGGAATGATGAAGCAAAGTGCATCATGAGAGAGGCGGCCATTCGCGCAGGTATCATTGAAGCAAACGACCACCCTGATCGTCTCATGTTGACAAGTGAGCCCGAAGCGGCTGCATTATACTGCCAGAAGCACTGTGTTGAATTCAACTTGAAGCATGGAGAGCAGTTTTTGATTTGTGACGCCGGTGGAGGAACTGTGGATCTTGTTGTGTTTGAAATTGATGGAGATGGGCCAAATAGAAGACTAAAAGAAATCACAACCGGTAGAGGCGGAAACTGTGGATCCACCTTTTTGGATTATAATCTCAAGGCTTATTTGCGTGCTAAATTTGGTGCCTATATCAACTTGGATCATATTATCCTGGAAGAAATGGTCAAAACTTTCATCGAGAGCATTAAGGTAAGTCCCGAATGGCTCGTCTAAATATGGTAATTCATTTTATTTCCTTTTTAAAACAAAGCCTAACTTTGGTGACGACGATGAAGAAGATATTTATATTCCCTTGCCAGCTGCTTTGGGAAGAGTTGGTCCTACCGTATTACAAAGATTGAATCTTCAAGATGGCAACTTTAAAATCACTTACCAAGAAATGAGAGATCATGTTTTTGAACCCGTCATTCAAAAGATTCTCAGACTGATTGCCGAACAGTTGAACAAGCCAAACTCTAAAAAACCCATGAGCGCCATGTTTATGGTTGGTGGTTTCTCTCAGTCACCCTATCTTAAGGCTCGCATCAGAGAGGCCTTTAGCCGTCAAGTCGTCACAATCAGCTCAGCTCCTCGTGGTGAACTTGCTGTAGCAAAGGGTGCAGTTTTACTTGGAATGAATCCTTCTATTGTGTCTGAACGTATTACCAAGTTTACCTATGGTCTGCAATTACGTGCACGTTTCGATCCCAATCAAGATCCTGAACACTTTAGAGTTGTTGATAATGGCATCAGTTTCTGTGATAAACGGTTCGATAAGATTGGTGAAATGAATGCAAAGATTCCAGCCAACCACAAAGTCACTCGAAAATATGCCATCAAGAAGAATACTTCCATCAAATTAGGTAACATTTATATTTATGCATTTCTTTATTTATGCTAACCATCATGGTTAGCAATCTACGCCTGCGAAACTGAAGGAGTGACACCGCGATTCATTGTACCTCAGGATGATTCAATCAAGATTATCGACGTGGGTCAGTTTATTATCAAATCACCGGATATAAGCACAAATAGGGACGATGAGGTTCATCATTTAGATGTTGATTTTTATTTTGGTACAACAGAAATCAAAGTAGTCGCTACTGTTAATGGCCACTCATCGGTTTTTAACTTGAAATATATTGGTAGTACATAAGTGTATAAAGTCATAAAATATGGTTTATTATATAATAATATTGGTGATAATAATAATAATAGTAATAATAATATAAAAATATAAAACCAAATAAAAATAAAAAAAGGGCTTATTTTAACCATCATGATGAATGTTACAATTTAAGATGATTAAGTAAAGAAATAACCTTTTCTTTAAGCTTGACTGCTTCAGATTGCACAGCCTAGTGTAATCAATAAGTTAATCTACAAGAAAGAAAGAAAGAAGGGAGGGCTTACCATTGTATCCAAATCAACCTTGGCTTCCATGTTATCCATAGTAACTTTTATAGTATTTCCATTCCTCTGAACTTTGCTAAAATTAGACTCGAAAAGACAAATAACATCATCGACATTTGAGTATTCGACGTTGGTGTCATGAGAGTGTAAAGTTGCTATAAAATAAAATTGAATAAGGCAAAAAGTCATCTTTATTGCTCAACCTCCACATTATACCTTTTACACTTGCCGGCAGTTGCTCAATGGAGAGAACAATGGCCAAAACAGAATCGGCAATCAAATCACTTGTCGTTCCACCAATCCATTCTAAAATTACATACTTTGGCTCCATTTTGATATCAACAATATCTAAAACACGTAATATATCTTTTTGCACAATAACAGTATCGAATGCCATTTCCAAGTGCCACTTTAGTAGATTTTTTCCACCATTAAATGGCACCTTTTGACGTTGGTTAATGACTGTCTTTGAGACGCCTTTGAGTTCGGAAATTTCATCCATGTGTAGAATACTCCACTGACCATCGTTTCCATCGTTAACAATGACACCGTTTAGCAACATGTCTTGGACAGGAGGTTCTGAGGCAAGTTTTTTAACAATCTAGAATAGCAAGCATATACAAAAATGGATGAGTTATGTCAAGTGAAAAGCTTGAATGTGTATATGGTGGTTGGTTTACTCTACCTTGGCTATTCTTTTCTTTTTAATACGCAATTTGAGAGTTTCACAATTCTTGGGACTGTAAAATAGCCTATTCTTCTTTGAGTTGTGATTCTCCAATGCTGTTTTCAAGCGGTGTATTGTGTTGGCTTCACCATGAACGAGAACCTATCAGTAGCAAAGAGTATGGTTATTCTTCTTAATCTAATACTTGTATGGGGTTAATTCATTACCACATGATATGCATTGGTTTCGTCTATAAATTGGGAGTTCTGACTATAATCAACATGAGCTGAAAAAGATACATAATCTACTGACATTTTGATAGGCTTCTTGGTCCCATTCGAAACAAAGTGACTGGACTCGTTAATAACTTGCTATAAAACAAAGAGCAAAATGTGAGCTTCCCCTCTCTCAATACCATAGTTTAAGTAACATACCCGAGCTAAGGTGTCTTGCACAGAGAATCCAGTAACAATGAGCCCATTCTTTGCATCTGGTGCCCATCTCTCAAATAAATCACGAGATAACCCATTCTAAATCATGATTAACAAGATTATAAATACACTATCCATTTTTAAAGCACATTACCTGCATCATACCAGGAGTTGCCATAACGACACATGGACCGGTTTCTTCGAAAGAGTTCAACGATTTCAAGTTGGTGATATAACGGAATACAAATGGATTTGATCTCTGCTGGCGAATATCTGCATTCATCATTTGAATGTATGTTTGATAAACAGCCAAGCCCTTTTTTGCCAAATGAGAAGTGTAATAGATGGGAATGTCACTTAGCTCAGGATGTGTGCTCCAATATTTATCTAATATCAGTAGCAATTCCTGTGAATTGCCTAATGCAAAGACAGGTAAAAGACATTTACCACCACGAGTTACAATACGCTCTATCAATGCTATCATGCAATACACCAAAGTCATCAACACCCCTATTTTATGTATCTTATAACAAAATCAAAGCACTCACTTGTTAGCCTCTCTTCCCGATCAATGAGAGGTTCATGATTTCGCACGCCATAGGTGCTTTCAGTTATCAAGATGTCGATTGTTGCTTCCGGAACTTGAGCAGCCATTAAATGGTGATTTTCTTCTCTTGAATAGTCACCAGTGTAAAGTATTGTTGTGTTTTCAATGTTGATAAGGAACATGGCAGCACCCAAAACATGACCAGCAGGAAAGGCTGTTACATGGATGCCATTAATATTGATCTCTTGGTGATAGTCTATGGCTTCAATTCTCTGATACGACTTTAAGAGGTCCTCTTCTGTATAGAGCGAGTCTGGCTTGTTTGTTACACGGAGATAGTCATTAAGCAGCCATTTAAAGATAGCCTTGGTAGGATGTGTCATGAGCACACGACCTTGGAAGTTTGTCTGATAGAAAGTGTTGCCACAAGTTAATTATTTATCAATATTTGAATACTATTTACTTACCTTTTCTGTTAGAAAAGGTACTCCTCCTGCATGATCCACATGAAAGCTAGTTGTATAGTAAGGACTATTAACCCCTTTACAATATAGAAAAGTCGCTGTATACAAAACTTACTGAGTTATCAAAGCCACATCAATATCATGCAAGTCGACACAATCAAAAAAAGGAAGTGAAGCGTAACCTTCATAAGCAGGATGAATGCCTGCATCCAACTAAAAATATATACAACATGCTCATTAATCTCTGATTGTATAAATAGCCATCTCTACTTTTCTTTTTTATAATTTATTTTGTTTGTCTCTTTTCTCTCCATTATAAATGTAATATCATTATTATATAGCATCATTACACACAAAAACACACACATTTACGATAATAACAACAATGGATATAGGTTTTTGAAAATTCTTTATTTATAGAATACAGCAATAATAATAAAGTATATTTATTCTCAAGTACTCACCAATATCTTCTTTTCTTTGTATTCCAACACAATACAAGATCTGCCTACTTCATTACCTGCACCCAATGAAGTAATCTTGACGGAATCAGCTTGG
>VCJH01001421.1:3380-24304 GCA_024140565.1 Backusella australiensis | reverse complement strand
ATTTTTTTTTTTTTTTTTTTTTTTTTTTTGCTTGTTTGTTTACTTATATGGCTTTTCCCTTACCTAAACTGCAGCAATTTAAATTCGGATATTCTGCTAGTTTTCGCAGAATGTGTATCTCTAAAGGTATTAGTCCCAATTTACGATCTCTGATCCAAGAGTCTATGATTATTTTTGATTTTTCAATGAACTTTATGACAACTTTGGTCTTTTGTTTATATGAAAGAAATAAGGTTAGAACCAATAATCTCAATTGATACACATCCTTCTCCTTTTTTTATTTTTTTATTTTCTCGTTACCTTGTCAGGATCATCCTTTCGGTAAGCCAATTTAGCCGTACCATATGCACCTTCTCCTAGGGTTTCCATAATAACGTAGGCATCCATCGGACCTGGTTTGTTTTGAATATTGTTTGTTGATTCAATTCGTGATCCGGAGACACCGGTGGAGGTATTTGTTGTCTCAGGCTTTTTATCTGGGTAAATACATCTTTCGTAATTGACAGCTCCAAAAGACGAGATTCCATATGATTTTATTGGCGGCCTTTTACTTTCCTTTGTCACTTGTGTCTGAGGAGATAAGTTTAGTGGTATTGATTCTTGTTGATCGTTTAGTATGATATTCGTATGCAACTGGGTCTCTTGTTTTTGTGCAACACTGGCGGGGTATGTACTTTTTGTTTTATCAGCAGCTGTTTTTCGTCTGGTTGATCGCCTTAGAGCATGAATTCGGTCGTACGTTACCCATATGCTAACCATATCTTCCTCTTTGCTTTCCAATAATCGCAATTGAAGTTGTACCTCAAAGCTACTTCCATCTCTGTGAACTGCATAAATCATGGGCAGCTTTTGGCCACTAGAGCTAATGGATGGTGTGCGCTCCAACTCTTTCAGAGATTTGTTTACTCCGCTATTATGCAGCTTCTTTGCACTCGCAGTTGTGCATAGATCAGAGATTACCCATCGACAGGCATGCGTATTGACGGTGCAAGAGTATTGTAAAAGGTTGTTTCTACGAAGGCCTGTGACAATATCTGGAAACTGCGGGATAAGCTGATCAATGTTCACTTTTTCGACAAGTACTTCAGTTGAGTAACCAAACAAATATTTAGCGGGAACCGGGTTGATACTTTGGATCTTTCCCGTGTTATGAACTGTGATCAGACCAGCAATAGAGGGCAACGACACTATCTTGATCAGTAAAGGAAATTGAATCTCCTGGCTATCTTTGGTCTTTTGGTTTTGAACGTGCACCATTGTAGGAAAACTGACTCCTTTTAATGAACGGCCACCATAAAACTTTGTCTCTTTGAGCTTTTGCAAATTCACTCCGGGAGTGTTTACATTACCATTTGATAGCCCAGGGATAAGTGTTGTGATGGATTTCCCGATAATATTTTCAGCCTTATATCCAAAAAGATCATTTGTTGTCCCTATCACATCTGTGATAGCGCCCTACGTATGTATTAGTCTTCATCTCAAATGAAAAATAAAGACAAGATATTACTTTTGAATCGATGGCAGTCGATACAGATGTCTCGTATATCTCCTCAAAAATCCAAATATAAATGCATTTCTCTATATCTGTGCTTTTTTCTTTGAGCCAGAGTGAGGCAGCTGAGCTCTCACCTGATATCTTTCGGATCGGCACCTTATACAAAAACCAGATTAACACAGCCCATTTGTTATGTTTCCCGAATTTTACTTACAACCACTCCATACATCAAAACATGTCCCTTTTTTAACTTTTCGCCTTTGAGTGATTGTAAATGTGAATTTGAACCTGGATTCTTTCTTCTGGCCAATAGATTTGTTATTTTTGTTCGAAATGGCTCCTCCAAAACATCCAGTATCGATCTTCCGACGTATGACTTATCGATCCCAAAACAAAGACTTGCCATATCATTGAATAGCAATACAGTGCCTTCGACATCGGTAGTTAAAATGACCTGGTTTTGTGGTAAATAGCGGGAAGGAGCATGTAAAGCACGATTGTATTGTGCCACACAAGAAGGTGGGATGTTTGGCTCTGGTGTAACCTCATAAACAGGCGGCATATTGCTATCAGTCGGGTCGATTTGAATTGTTTGTCTTCTTCCTCGATTGTGATAAGAATCCAAATCCAATATCTGGGCAGAATTGCACCAAAACACATTGTCTTTATTAGGCGATGCCGGTGTAGAAGAGGTAGGATAACAAGCCTCTTCTTCTTCCTCTAACAATTTCACTGGTCCGTTTTGCATTGACGGTGATTTTACCAACTCAGATGAACCCCAGTTATTTCGCCAATCGCTTTTGTTTAGTGCACTAATATTTGGTTGAGAAAACCGACGACTTGCTTCACTCTCTCCAGCTTTCCATCTGATGCGCTGCATATGATCCATCTCTCTAGTTAGGGCATTCTTTTTTGCCTTTGCTGCTCTGTTTATACGAGAAACTGGAGTAAAACTGTAGCTGTATAACGATTTTGCACAATACTCTGCAAGCGCATCCTTTTCCGTAGTGCTTACTTGTTGGATGCTTTCGCGAAATCTCTCGAATCCTTGATTTGCTACCTCATTTTCCAAATCGCAATCTGGTGTACCATATTTAGACGTAACTGGACTACTGTTGTTTGTTTTGACGATAAAGAGAGTGGCATTTTAGAACAAATGAGAAATAGAATACTAAGAATAACAAAAAACCTTTGTAGACTTGAATCTGTAGAGTTGGATTCAGTAGTTTGAGTAGCAGCTTCTAAAAACACAAAACAAGTTAAAAAAAGTAAAAACAAGAATGAGGAGAATGGTTACCCGTGGTTAAAGTAGCTGATTTCATTGCTTTAATGAGTTCACTTTTTATTATTTATTTAGTGTGAATAAATAATAAGTCTAAGGCAGTCTGGTACTGATTGAACAGTTAAAAATATGAAGAGCAATGGCTCTTCACGTACTCTTTTTTTCTTTCTTTTTTTCGAAACAAACTGTCACGTATGCGGTTTTTTAAAATGAGGCTATCGACCTTCACCATTTGATTTGTTCCAAGTCAAAAAAATCAACCAGAATGAGGCGCAAAAGTGAGAACTAATAGATCATTCAAGAATGTACAAGAGCCTGAGCCACCAATTTGACGATATGAACACTATTTTGAATACATTTCCATATCGTAGAAAGGGTTGTTAAATGTCATTTCAAAATTATCAAGATATTAAAAAACAGGCTTCTATTCATGATATTATCTTATTGTTATACAACACTTTTTTTTTTTGTAATGATAATATATACAACACTTTTTAAATAAAGAGACAGAGAAAAGCGCTAATATTTGATGCTTAAAGGAAAATTATGATGCAAGTATATAGAATATCTGAAAATGATAACTTTGATTTGAAATAGGATCTACATATTTGATTGGAACAGACAATAAAGATGATCTACCATGTTTTGGACCGTAAAGTGTTATCATAGATGTGTTTCTAAATCCCAGGAAAAGAAAATGGTAACTGGAATCCGACCCGAAACGGACACCACGTCCTGTTTTGTCAGCCATTGCACTTTGTTAAAGAGCAATTGACGGACGTCATGTAGACATTCAGAGTCGAATTTCGGGCTCTCCATCTCCAATTTTAATGGTCCAGACTCTATTTTTTAATTTATTATTATAGCATAGAATGATGCACCACATCCATCCTTGTACTCAAGTATAACGCTTTAGTAATGCGAATTAAAATAATCACTTCAGTAGGAGAATTCAAGCTCTACTCCGTGATACCAGTCAGCCCCATTTTCTATTAAAATTTTCTATTAAAGTTGGGAAATATGACAGTATTTTATATCACAGAAAAATATTGATATATTAAAATATCCTCTCCAGCTTGCTTTATAAAAAAAATAAGTAATATGACAAGGACATTCACTGCATTTGGCAGATCTCTTTTCTAATATTATTTATTGTAAGTATCTTTGAACTCCTTCTAAATTGTTGAGATCTAAGAATCATTTCCAATAGAAAACCATGATAATCTGAAACAATATCCGTATAATGACAATGTTAATGCTTCGTGTAAAAGTGTTGATGTACTTTAGTTTTGAATAATAGATCATGTAATTTCCTCAAAACACAGAAAGAAAAAAACACCCAAGTTTATAATATAAATCATAAAGGAACTTGGTTAACGCCTCCAATTTCATTAATTCTCTTTTATGGGATGATACTTATGGTGATTCAGTACCACCTTTCATACAATTTTTTTTTTCTTAAAATAATTATTGTAACTATTATTAAACCATTGTATGTTTCTACAAATGATATGTTGAGACAACAAAATGTTTTCCTTCAGATGAAGCATCTAATTGTTGTCTTAACTTTTCTGATATCTAAATCAGAGTGTTGACTTCAATCATAGAAATATTATAGAAATGCAATGGCATTTTTGCTGGAAGGAAAAAAAATCATACCATTTTGGGAATTACGCCTGAGAAAGACATGTGTGAGGCCAACAGTACATTACCTTCATGTGTATTTTTAAATCAAAGCAAATGTTGAGGATCTGTATCAACATTAGTATGCTTGCTTTAAAAACTGTACTCAAAGTCATGGTATCTATTTAAAGTGCAGTTTTGCTATTTACTTAAATGTGCTTATGTATATTGTGCCTTTCTTTCCTCTTTTAAAAATATATCGGTAATTCTAATAGACATGGATTTACAAGGGCGTCATAATTAGAAATACACTATTAATGGACATTATATGCATACGAATTTCTAATCACGATTTGATCAATAATAATTTGATTTCTTTAGAAAAAGGAAAATCAGAGGGCTTTGTGAATTAAGTAAAGATATAATGGAAAGGATATGTCATGCTACTATTAGAATGACATAACCGAGCGATCTTAAAGGACAATAATGTGTTATTGTTAAGTAATGATGATCAGTCGCGCTTATATAAAATTTTGCCCTGGGCGGTAAAAAGGGTTCCGCCTTTTTTCTTATCCGGGGATCAAATCAAACACATGAAACAACGGGCTTCTCAATAGTCTATACTGAAAGCAGAATAATTCATAATAACGATTCATAATAAGCACTGACCCTTGCAGGACATCCTTATATATCTAACGTAACTAAAAGAGCACTTTATTACTTTTAGACAGAACACCACCAATCAGGATCCATATAGATATGACAACGCCAAAACTCAGGTTAAAAATATACTTTAACTTTATAACTATTATTAGAGAAATATATCTGGGAATAAATGTCATTTGTTATGGTTCATACATACCATGTTTTGAAAACCTTGTCCTGATAATTATAGGAACTACCTCTTCTATTTTGTAAGCAATGACAATTAAAGGAACAAGACAACCTCTCTTTAGACGGTGTTTAATTACGTTATGCAAAACAAATGGGATTGAAATGCGTTATTGTGGTACAGCATTAAAGCTAAAGTCAGTTTATAATGCATATTTGAGTATAGGTTACTAATCAATCCATTCATGTTTGTAGATCCAATCGTGATCACTGCTTTTTTTTAGACCAAGTTATTACACACAAAAGCCTGAGAATGTAGTTTTCGTATGTGTATATATTCAATTTCATTGAGTTTGCTGTAATAATAGTTAGCATTGAATACTGTTAATTTTTACGCATAATCCATATTGACCTAAACTCTTATTTTCATCATTCGTTAATTCGTTCAATTGAATATTTTTCTTTGTAATATCAATATCGGTTTTTGAAAGCATTTAGATGTATTGTGGGAGAATTAACCGAAAGATAAACTCTAATTTTTATTAATAGCAAATCCAAAAACCGTCTGATAGAAATAAATCAGGTGTCTTTAATACTTGTATTACTCTCACCACCAAGTAATACAGGATTGTTTTTTGCATTGTTAAATGGAGACCGTGCGTTCATGTTATAATATCCATTTACTAAAGTATCCTATTTTGATCGCTTACTCAAATATATCTACTTTTATCATTATCTCTAAGCATATATTTGAATCATTATAATATGTTACGATATTTTCTAGTATTAGGTACTGATCATACTTTGTTCCTTCAATTCGGTAGAACTTCAAAACAAGCTGGAAATGTATATATAGTACGTCTCTCTGACAGGTGATGGTACTCCGAATAAAAATTTAAAAAAAAATTAGAAACAGGATAAAAATAGTAATTTAAGAAAAGCGCGCATGGCTTTCTGTTTTCAAGGTGTTATAATTAACGATTTTTCATTTCCTATATAAATATTGGGAATAAACTATCGATTTTATATTAAATATTTCATCTAATATCAATTTTCTTTCATCATGCGCGTTTCTGCTCTTTTGTCATTACTCTTCGCTGCTGCTTCTATGGCAATGCCTATCGACAAGGCTGGTGGTGTCAAAGTAGGCAACCAAACCATTACTCCTGAAATGGCTCTCCAGATTCTTAGAAAGCGTGCTAATAAGACCAGTACTTCTTTAGCCGCTGTTGGTGCACCAAGTGGTCCTAATGTTGAGAATGGCGTTTACGTTTCTTGTAACAGACCCAAAGTCTTTTCGTTGACTTTTGATGATGGACCTAGTGACTACTCTTGGGATTTGGCAAAGGATCTTCACGCTCAAGGTGTTCGTGCTACTTATTTCATTAATGGTAAAAACTGGGTGTAAGTCTCTTTTATTCTATATGTTTGAATTCCATGATCTAACTTGAATATATATATTTTTTTAGTAACGTGGAGACTGATAGTGTAAATACCTCTGATGGTAAGAAAACTTATATGGAAGTTATCAAGCACTACGTTGATATGGGCCATGAACTTGCCAGTCATACTTACGAGCATGTTGAGCTTGCTGGTCTTAAGGATGCTGATATCAAATATCAAATGAACAAGCAGTCAGACATCATCTATAAAGCAACTGGATTGAAGTAAGTATTTTGGGTAATCGAAACTGAATGGATAATTTACTATTTTTTTATTCAGGCCCGCTGTCATGCGTCCTCCTGCTGGTTCTTACGATAAGAATGACTTGAAGATTTTGAGAGAACTCGGTTATAGGTTAGTTATAACAAGTTTTTTGATTTTTAGAAAAGTAACTCATAATGACAATTAGTGTTGTTACTTGGGATATTGATACTAAGGATTGGCAAACACACGATATTAAAGGTGAAGAAAGTGCCTATGAATCAATGAAGGATGATAAACCTAATACTCTCGGTCACATTGCACTTGAACACGAAGTTTATGCTCAAACCGTTCAAGATTTCGTTCCTTGGGCCGTCAACTATGTTGAGTCTTTGGGTTATAATTTTGTAACTGTTGCTGACTGCTTGGGTGTTAATGCCTATCAATAATTTTCTATTTTATACAAATGCACAATGGTTGTACAATAATCTTTTCATAACATACGTACATCTTTTTTTTTATTTTTTTTTATTTACACAAAGCATAAACTAACAAATAAAGTCGGTTTTTTCTCATTCATTATCAAATCCCATTGATTTTTAAAAAATGCAAAAAATGTACATTGATTGTAATTACTGTGACTTCCAGGGACCAATAGCTGCTAGGGGATCCGTTTAAAGCATATTTGCTAAACGCGAAGTAACTGAGAAATCAGAACACTTCTTAGGTAACAAGGGGTGGATCTGTCATATTTGTGCCACCTTGGCACGTGGCTCAAAAAATCCAAACATAAAGCTAGACCATTTTACGTTTCATGTATTTAGAATAACTGAGGATAGGATGCTTCCAGAAGTTATCCATCATATTAACCACAAATGACTCATCTAAATAACGACAAGAAACAATGAACAATGTGTTTCCTTAATAACTACATTTTGTCTTGAAAAATAAATACAGTCACGCGTAACCAAACCATTGAACCATCGAAATTTCCGTGCAACAATCGTAAAAATTTTTTATAAAGATACAAAATATACGAAAAAGAAAAAAGCATGTAATGAATCATAGCTGAAAATGTTTCATGGTTAAACAATATGTTATTTTTTTAGTGCAAGATGAAAGCATAAATGCAAGTTGTTAAAAAGGGAGTAAAAAGGAAGAGGTACAATGTAAGTGTGGTGGTATATGTAATGATTGGTCTAAGTAATATCCACATATGATCTCCCTCTATGCCATAATGTTTGCTGATATATAATTGTGTAAAGTTGGGTGTTTTCATGGTTTTTTAAATGTTAAGTTGCAGAAGATAAGAAGGCGCTTGGTGTTGTTTTAAACTAGTTTACAGGACAATGCTCTATTGAAGTAAAACATGATTAATAAGCATAGAGGAAACAAAGGGTGTATAACATACTTGTCAGATGGAAAGGAGAACCACAAACCACACATGTGCCTGCGTTATGTTGAATCACCATGATTTCTGAGGTAGTGGAAGTTTTGACACACATTTTGCTGGTTGATGTTAAAATAAAATACGACAATAACAAGTTCAGAAGAAAGAGAAGATACGTTCAACAAACTGAAATAAAGCCAGCTATTTTATAGGTATTTGGGGAATCCATACAAGGCAATCCGAGCAGCTTATCATTTCTCCTATCCAGATCGTTTACGGAAGACATCATTCTACTGACGTTTATCTTTCAGCCTTATCTTGATTGATGTCCGACGGACTGTTTAGTAAATCTTAAGTCTCCCGATCCGTGTGCCAGCACTATGAACACGTCAAAAATCCTTTTGACAACCCCACTTATTTATATTATATACTATATACTACATTAGGAGCCTTCAGGATACGTTCAACAAAACAAAAAAAAAAGGGAAATCTGAAAGATCTCCATGAATGACCATTCGACAGCGGCTTACGCTGACACGTGCGATTGTCAAACTCTATTTTCAATCTTGTTAAGTAAACCGTAAACTAGTAAAAATAAACATACAAATTGTTTTGACAAAAACGGTTTAAAGTAATTCAAGTGTTATTCAAATGACTACATAAATTAATATAAATGGGGAAGGAGGTTTATCAAGCATGATCAATAGTAAAAAAGAACAAAAAGGATATTTTTATTTTTCCCTCATTGTCGATACTTAGTCTATTTACGGATCGCTTAATTTAGGCAAATGTTTATACACAAACAATTCATCTTTTCTGTTTTCCAATAGCAATTTACAAATATACAATTGAGTTGAAATCCTTACTACTCAAAGTTTTAGCACTAACTTCGTGTAAGGGCTCCTTTGTTATAGTCATTCGACAACAGTTGTCAGCTTCTCGTTCAAAAGAACCCTCATCCAAAATAATATAATATAATGTTGCTTGTTGCCAGTTTGGGTTTGTTTTTGTCTTGAAAATTTTGTAATCATGGAATTTTGTCTTATGTTAAAAATAAGGATTCTGATATCAGATAACAATAAATAAAGTTGGGTATTGCCACTTTTTCTTATTTCACTCAGATAGAGTACATGTGATTGCAGTCAAAAATGTCGTTATCTTTGTTTACAAATACACAAAATATGCACGACAGAACAACAATCCGAACAATCCGAACAAAAAGGAAATATATTATAGATTATGCGAGTATCTGTTTTTTTTCATTAAACTTTACTATCTTACAAAGCACAAATGGTAGATATATTATGATAAAGCTATATAAGATAATACATGAAAGTAATAAAAACAATAGAAAAAAGAGGGAAAATGCAAGGGACTTTTCATCTTAGCGCATGCGACCAGATGAAGAAATTGAATGGATTGGTTCATTTTGAGTGGGTTGGTCGGAGTCGCTCATATCTGTTGAATCAATTAATGTGCTCTTTCCAGTTGATGAGTTAGTGAACTCATTCATCTCGGTTTCCAGTTGTTTCTTGAAGCGAGCCATAGCCTGTGGTATGTTACTTTCACCCTCTAAATATTCTATCAGACCTAGTTGAGCCCTTGTATGCATGAGCATTAATTCTTCTTGCTGTTGGTTTGTGCCAGTCCTATTGTTATCGCCTTGACCACTTTTAAATGAAGGGGGTGCCACGTGTACTCCCTGTTGGATAGAATCTTGAGCAGATAATTCCTTTATCTTTACTTGTAGACACTCCACCAGTTCCTGTAAATTTGTGTTTTCCTGTTGGAGATGACTCACAGTTACTAACTGATTCTTCATTTTCTGGTTTTCGTTAACTAGAGTCCTTCGTGCTGTATTTTTACTTAGGAGGTCGATTTCTTCTTTAAGAGTCTTGTTTTCAGATGATACAGCATGCGCATTTTCTTCGATTTGGTGTACTTGGTCCTCCAATCGCTCATTCTCGTCGATAACAGCTTGAGCAGCTTTCTTGGATGTTTCCTCCATGCATACAAGTTCTTCCTTTAGTCTATTGATTTCAAATTCCGCTTCCAATGACCTGGTTTGGAATAATTTGAGTTCAGATGTAAGTTTATCTGATTCAATATTTGCCTCTTTCAGCGAGAGTTCAGATTTCTCCTTATTTTCTTGTAATAACTCCCTTAACTCTTGTTCAGCGGCATCCTTTAACGACTTGAGACTGGAGATTTCCATTTCTGCACTACTCAACTGAGACTTTAAATCTTCCAACTGTTTAGTATCTTCTTTGGCTGCTTCGAGAGATTCATTTAGGGTGGAAACTTGAGCTGTCAAAGCTACAGCATGTTGTGCATCAGCGGATATAGTTTCAAGTTGTTTACGAAGTTGATCATTTTCCGATTGTAACACCTGAATTGAGTTCTGAGCCTTTTCCAAAGTTTCATTTAGTATCCGGTTATTTTCAGCCACCTGTTGTACCTCGTCAGATGTGGAACCTTTCAAGATTTGTACTTGTGATAACAATCTAGTGTTTTCATTTACCAGGGATTCTTGTTTTGTTTTCAGTTCATCTTCAAGAGCAATCTTCTCCATTTCTTTCAGTTGAAGTTGTTCTTTTACTCGAGTTAATTCCTGTTCCAAAGACGAGACTTGCGCGGTATTGGAATCTAAGTTAGTTTTTTGGTGTTCTAACTGCTCCAGTAAGGATACGCGTTCTTTTTCTAGAGATTCAAGTTGAACGTTGTTTTCATCCAGAATACCAGAATATTTCTTTTCACGTTCTTCCTTGTCGGCTAGCTCTTGGTTTATCTGTGTTTCCAGTAATTGTACTTGTTCTCGGAGCTTATCCGATTCTGAGCATAGTGGCTCCAATAGAGAGTTTTTATTGGTCAAATCATTTACTTGTTTGTGAAGCTCGTTTTTTTCCACTTCCCCCAACTCTGCCATAGCATCCTTTTCCTTTTGAAGGTCTGCGAGTTTTTGCTCTGAGATTTGCTTTGAATTTTCGAATTGGGATTGAATATCTTCCTTTTCTTGATTTAGGGCGGTAATTACATCATGGTTTGTTTGAAGCTGAGCCTGCAGGACTGCTATGTTTTCTCCTAGTTCGTCCAGCCTAGTTTGCAGATCACGTACTGTGTTTCCATCCTCCCTATACTTCTCCAGTTCAGCTAATTTCAAATGAAGAGTCTCTATTTCGTGCTGCGAGTTTTGTGCTTTTGTGTTTGAATCATCCAATTGAGACTTTAGTTTAGTATTTAAAACAGCGGACGCCGAAGACACTGCTACCAAAGCTTTTAGTCGATGGGAAAGGATGTCTTCATTTGTGCCCAATTCTAACTGGGAATCTTTTAACAGACTATTGATTTCGTTGTTATCATCATGTAGCGCGTTTATTTCAGTCTTTAAATCTTCGAGCTCTTTTTCCATGGAAGAAATAGTCAGCTTTTCTTCTCGGCTCTGTCCTTCTAACTGTTTGATTTCATCCGTTTTTTGTAAAATAGTCTGTTTTGAAACCTCGATAACTGATGTCAATCGTGACTCCATATGCGCGCTTTTCTCAAGTGCAGAATTTAACTTCGTGTTAATGTCCTGTATTGCCTTCTTGGCATTGATGTCATCCATTGGAGTAGCCTGTTCTAGTTGCTTTTGGACAGATAAAAGTTCGGAATGAAGGGTACCGTCATCCTCCTTTTTCACTATCGTTACACAAAACCATTAGGACAAAACCATTAAGGCATAGTATTTAATCTTACCAGCTTGGTTGGTATTATCGTTCACCTCTTCTGTCTGGTCGCTCTCTTCTTTTATATCTGGAAACTCGTATTTCTTTGAATCATAGAGCTTTGAAGCAACAGAGTTGTCTATATCCCATACTGACGTATTTTGAGACAAAAATGGGTTTTTCGGTTCATGATGTTCATTGTTGTTGGAATTAGATGCGTCGGGAGGTGTAGGTAAATTGCTGTTGTCTTCCTGAAATGACCCTTCGCAATCTTGCGCTTTTGAGATATCACTCGAGAGCTCAGAGTCAGTATTGCGTAATACACGGACAACGTTATTTACATCATTTACTGAAGGAGTGGAAGAGGGAGGCGTAGTGGCGATAAATGGGTTGGTGTTTTCAGGCGCATAGGAATAGTTGGTTGAATGCGAATCTGTAGAAGGACGGATAGGCATACTATCCAAATTGGTGGTGGTATTTCTGGTAGAATCAGTTGGTTGCTTCAATTCTTTATTCGATGACGAGCCATGCATCACCTTATCTTTCTCCTTGTGAGTCCATTTACTGATAGACTGAGATAATGAAATGGACGACCTTGTGGCATTGTTCTTTTGATCGTACTTGAGACTGCTGCTAGATTTATCTTTATCTTTTGAAAATAACTTTTTTATTCCCATGATGGCGTTATTATCTGTGTTTATGAAAACAAAAGAAGCAAAAGGCGTAATTGACTAAATGACCGTCGGGAAATAAGGTCTGTCGCTGTGATGTCATTCGACGGGCTTGTGCAGGATTCTATTGTTGGATTTTTAGAAACTTGGACAAACTACAGTGTCACAATCCTAGTCGGAGCTCTTATATTTTATGGGATCTGTCGACTTTTTGCTTGTGTTATTAATAAACTTGTTGTATCTAAAAAAAGTACTGCTCGAAATTTTACTAATATCGTCTTTAATGGAGAGAAATGACTATCTGGATAGAATCTAAAACTATAAACCATCGCAAGTATTTTTTTATGAGCCCTTGCTTAGGTATGTCTACATATGCTTTTATAAAGGCACTAAAAATGTTCTTGATGGAAAACCTTGATACTATTGTCAGCTATTACATCAACAACTATATGCTTAACTAACCTTTACTAATATCATTCGTCGTCGTTATAAATTAGTATCATATATCTGTTTTGTAAATGCTTGCTTATTGTAACAAAATAAAGTACTTCTTAATAAAACAAACATCATCTATAATTACCCTTCTCCTTAAAAAATTCACTTTATTTACTGTTAAAACAAGTTCTCTTGGCGTACGCATTTTGTTTTGAAACATTTAAATTTAGATATTTAAATACATTTATCAAAAGTTGATGAATATTGTACTGATCTTTGTCCATTAATCATACCTTACATTTACATGTACGATTTATTTTTTTCTTCTCTACTTTTCTTTTTAAAGGTGTACTTAAGTACAATATATTAATATTTAATTCTATTTTAACATATACTATTAACATCGAATCGAAGATATATTGAGCACTACATTTTTGGAAAAGTTTGAGAGTGATCCCATGTATGTTATCCATAAATGGAAATCGTGCGACCTTCATAGAAGCTCAGAAGATATGAAAAGATATTTGTTATTTCAGGAAGCCACAAATCCTGTCTTCTCAATAACTGTCAATTTAAAAGTATAAAAATAAAGTTTTTTGGTTGGAATTGAAACAATGTATGAAAACTGGAATAACGACATCAAAATATTGTTTTTAAATTTTGGTACCTAATGACTGATCTGTTACTGTTTACTCTATTTCAAAGTCTTTTATTTATTTAATAAAGCAATAAATTTATTGTTTCCTAAGCATACTTAGTATAAATAAAATATAAAATCATGAACTCTGTTACAACCAATTAATGAAAATTAACGTCGTACTATTACCAAAGGTTATCCACCCTTCCAAATGCTGAACAACAGTGGTATTTGCTACAGTAGCTACATTATACTTTCCAGCAGTGATTTCATTGAAACCAAAGCTTGATTGGCCATCATCAAAGTTAGTGACGGCCCGAGAAAGTTGGTTCGGCACGTTTTTTTTGTGTTCCTGGCTTTTTAGTGTTGGTATTCAAAATAAATAATTTATTTCCAACTCTTTTCTTTCTACATCTTTCCTTTATAAATTTTTTCCCGTGTCCTTTCCTTTACTAACAACCCCTTTACAATCCTTTAAATCTATAATGAGTGAAATTGCCTTGACAAACTCAACAAATCACCACTACGTATCCGACTATTCTAACGGCTCAATGATGATCAATATCAATCCCAGTTTAGTCCAAAAAGCAGACACTTCAAACCCTTCACCCCCGGTAGCTTACGAAGATGGTTCTCACTCTCATTATTCAGCATATCAAGGTATAGCAACAGTCTTGTTATTCTTTATTCTTTATTTTTTTACTTCCAACTTTCAATATTGGATGTACTTTTTGCACATCACATTTATTGATTTTTTTATGATTGGTTGGCGGGGCGATATTATTAAGGAGAATATTAGATATCAAGAACATTACTAAATATAACTTTTCTCCCCCCTATTTTCACCATTTTAGCCTATGCTTTTCAACCTATTCCAATGGGCTACCATGCTCCTGTTGCAGTACCAAACTACCCAATGTCTCGCTTAGGTTATTATCCTGATCCTTCAAGACAACAACAGCCCAACAGTCCCGAATCAATCTCTTCTTCTTCGCCCCCTACACCTTCTCCTCCTCCACCTACTAATAACAGTAGCACACCCGACAATTCATCGAAAATAGTGACAACACATTCACTTGATGCACCTTCTGAATTGATTACGCCTTTAGTTTCCTCCACAGCAGCTGCTAATGGATCCAGATTTCCCAATCCAACTACTGCTCGCGTTAAAGAGATGATAACTCGTGCTAACTCTGTGCCAATGGAGTTTTATCATACTGAATTTTTGGAATATTCCAAAGAAACGTACGAGAAAAAAATGGAGTCTAAGCGCTGTAAGCGCAAGAGATCTTCCAATTCGCATGATGATCATCCTAACGGAAAGAAAAGCAAAAATGCTACCGCCAGTAATGAAGAGAAAGAGTATTCCGAAGAAGAAATCGACGACGATGAAGATGACAAAAATGTTGACGAGTAAGAAATTTTTTTTATTGAACCTGTCACACAAGACTTAACACTTAGTTTAATTAGTCGAAATGTTTCGAATGCCGAGATTCGTCGCCAAATCCATATTCAATCAGAGCAGAAGAGACGCGCCCAGATTAAGGATGGATTTGATGAATTGAGAAAGCATCTACCAGGATGTAATAACAAAAAAATGAGCAAAGCTGCTTTATTGACAAGAAGTATGTCCATTTGTGTATAAATAATTTTCCTTTTTTACTAAGTGCATATATATTTAGCTGTCCAACAACTCCAGCATTTAAAGGGTATGCAAACAGAACTTTTATCGGAAGTTGAGAGACTTATTCAAGAAAATGAGACATTGAAGAAGTAAGTAATTATTGCATATATCCCGTTCATTTTATTAAAGAAAAACAAACTATTAGGTTTCAGCACGGTGTTCTTCAACGTCAAGCAATGGAAAAAATGTATACTTTCTAAATGGACGAATCCTCTTTTTTTTTCATATACGAAGACCATAATACTGTTTCTAATCTTTTACCTTTTTTTTGCTACTAATTTACCTTTTAATTCAATTTCTACCAACTGACAAATAATTCCATAGTTTATAGTCATATGTCACTACTTTGTTTTATTCCTCACTCAAATGTACACACTAGTATATTTCTTTCCCCCTTTTTTTTCTTGTATTTTTTTTATTGACTTTAACATCTTCGATACGATTTATATTCCCTTTTTTTTTTACATATGTATAGCACACACAGATAGACATTGTTTAAGGAAGAAAGAAACTAGCGTGAAGGGCGAAAAAGAAATCTTGCAACAAAACCAACAAAAAATCTAAAATAACACCAATTCTAATTCTTTCAAAAAAAACAGTAGCTACCCTGTATTTAAAATGTAGAGAACTCCTTTTTTTTTCCTTTCTACTTTTTCTCCTTCATCCTATATTCTATCTATTCTTTGTGCTTTCCTTTTTGTTTTTCCTCCCTTTTGTTTAAATTATTTATAATGAAAAAAAAATCTAAATCTAACGCTCGTCTCTTGCCTGTATTTTTAATTTTGTTACCAACTTTGATTCTATCTCAGCAATATGACGACAATGATGATGATGGACTGGAAGATGAAAGCGATGATTGTGCTTTTATTTCTGGCCAACACTGTGATCAAAATGGAATATGTAAATATTGTGCGATGTGTCTTCAAAGTTCCTGTATTCTCAGCAAATCAATAACAAATAACGGTGTCTTAAGTGCAAACAATAACGCCGTATGTAATACAACACAATTTGGTACAACTAATTTATACAATTGGTATGACTACTGTTTATCAAGTGGAAATGATAATGCTGGGAGTAAGTTTTTATAATGCCAACGAAGGCGTAATGCTTAAAATGAATCAATTAGATTATTGTGCTACTAGCACAGAATGCTACCAATACCGTAAAAGTGTAGGTCCTACGGTGACCTATGCGTGGCATAATCTGACGTGTAACGCATCAAGTTGTATGCTGATTGCTAGCGATGGAGCACCACCACCAGTGCCGCCACCTTTTAGCTCATCAAACCCTAATGAGAAAGGTTCAAAAGATGATATTAGAACATCAAGTAACGATATATCAAAGTCAACCAAAGATCACTCGTACTATCATAACAAGCCATTTCATAATCCCGCAGCAGTTGCTCTCACTGTTGTATGTTCACTTGTACTCATAGTTGCGTCAGTGTGGGTTATAAGGTTGTTTAAAAAGAAAAACTGGTGGGCACATCTCAGGGTCCTTTCCAGAAGGGGAGACGATGGCACTAGAACTCGGAAACGCCACAATAATCGAATGGTACAAAGCTCAGGAAATGAACTCAGTACAAACTCTATATCCTCTGTACCTAGCTCTGCGCCCCCTTCCTTTTCATCTACGCCGCCAGAAATGGCAATTGTGCACCACTCTCATGATGCTAACGGTATGTTCAATCACAACAGCTTATACTCTGCCAGATCATCTGCGTCGTCTTCACAGATTGAGCCTTTGCCCTCTTACCTATCCCCTGATTCATCTTTACCAAAGTATGAGCAAGCAATAGTTACTCAGATTCGTGGCTGGAGAAATGATGATAGTTCTACTTCCTCTACAGAGAATAACCAAATGACATCACAGCCGATATCTTCAATGTGGGTACCAGTTTATTTTAGTCATCCATCGCATTTTCGTCATTTCAATAATGATAACTCTACCGGTCTTTACGGTATTCCAAGTCACCACTTGGGGGCTCCGGTGCAGTCATTTTGGATCCATCCAAGACCAGGCACTTTAACAGAATCTTCTCCTGGAACCCCTAATCAATCATCAAATGATAGTACAAGAAATCAAAGTACAAATACAAATAATAATGTTAATACAAACACTCCTTGATTTTTATTGTTTTTATTAAAATCAAAAGATGCTGTAATGAAATGTTCCATTTGTATTTGTTTATATTAGAATACATGATGGTTTTTATTGATTTATAAAGGAATTGTATTGTTACTTGTAGAAAGGGTAGTCAGTATATCCTTGAGCGCCATGTGCGTAGAAAGTACTTCTGTCATATTTGTTTAAAGGACTATGGTTTTGTAAACGTTCCACCAAATCCGGGTTAGCAATGAAAAGACGACCAAATGCTATTAAATTTCCTGTTGATTCAGCACACTCAAAGGCACCTTCGACATCTAAAGTGTAACTTCCAGCAGAGATAAAAGCGCCCTTCCATTCCTTACGGAAAGGGTCTAATGTATCAATTTTAGATTTGCTATATTCATCAATTCGGTGGTTCACTCTAGGCTCAACAAAATGAAGATAGCTTAAATTAGGTGCAGTATTTTGGAGGGTCGTCGTTAAGTATCCCCAAGTATCATAAGGTGTAGCATCTTCCATATCCTGAAATTCGGACCAAGGCGAAAAACGAATAGCCGTCTTTTCAGGGCCAATCGCATCGGAAATTGCCTGCACAACTTCAAGTGTAAAGCGGCATCTGTTTTCAATGGAACCACCATAAGAATCAGTGCGCTTATTACTGCTTGTGTTGATGAACTGATCAAGAAGATAACCATTAGCTGAGTGAATCTCGACGCCATCAAAGCCAGCTTCAATGGCGTTTTCTGCAGCCTGACGGTATTCTTGAACAATGTCTTTAATTTCAGAAACAGTGATAGGGTGAGGTGTATCTTGAGGATTTCCATAGCGATCAACACCAGAAATAGGAATGTCTGAAGCAGAAACAGGTTTATGACCACCATTATTCAAAGATGAATCTGCACGGCCTAGATGCCATAACTGGCAGTAGAAAACACCTCCTTTTTCATGCACTGAGTCTGTTATTGTTTTCCACTGTTTAATCTGATCGTTTGAAAAAATTCCTGGTGCACCAGCAAATGAGCCCGCCGATTTTGAAATGAAAGTTGCCTCTGAAATCAAAAGACCTCCAGGGGTGGCTCGTTGGGTATAGTACTCCTTCATTAAATCCGTTGGAGTATGAGTACTATCGCTTCTAAAACGAGTCAATGGAGCCATCACAACACGATGCTTAAGCTCATGATTTCCGACTTTAAGAGGGGTAAAGAGTGCTGGTGAAGACATTATGATTATGTAAAAGAGTGCATTAGATTACACAATCAATTACTGCTTTTAAATGATTACAAATTAATAAAAAAACGTCACAGATGGTGGGACACCTGTGTTCTCATAAATTAATCTCAGCCCTCTTCGAATTTTCGGAAAAGATTTTACTTCGTCCAACTCTAATTTTTATATGATTTTCGTAAACGTTCATAGCCTCCAAAAGTTTCTATTTTAAAAAGGAATGTATTACACACATGTGTATGTTGCGATATTACAAAAAAAAAAGAAAAGGATTCTATATCACCTCGAAACGTTCAGAAAAAATGTGAACTAGCCGGAAGATAATTTTTCTCCATAATAAATCTCAGCCTACCACGCATTTCTAAATAGATATTAAATCTAAAGATAAGGATTTGTGGTTATAGAAAAAGAAAGTGCTTTGAAATTTCTTCAAGATATATTTAGCTCAACTTATTTATTTTAAATAACAACAATTAAACGCATATATATTTGTTATAGTGCTTTATTTGTGAAAAAAAAATGAAATGCATCTATCGCTTATCGCTATGATGAGAATAATCTATATACCCCTTGGCATAATTTGTGTAAAAAGTGTTGCGGTCATACGTGTTTAATGGCCAATCATTGCGAATACGTTCCACGAGATCAGGATTAGCAACAAAAAGGCGACCAAAGGATATCAGGTTACCGGTTCTATCTGCTGTATCAATCGCAGATTGGATACTATAAGTATAGCCACCCGCAGAAATAAAAGGACCTTTCCATATTTTTCGAAATACATCAAGTGAGTGTTCAGTCTCTTTGTTGAAATCATCAAAAACAGAGGTTCGAGGCTCGACAAAATGAACATACGCCAGATTAGGAAAGTGGGTTTGTAATGATTCAGTTATATATCCCCATGTAGCCGTAGGGGTATCATCTTTCATATGCTCGTAGTCAGAGTATGGAGAAAGACGAATGCCAGTCCTTTCTGCACCAATGGCATTTGCAACTGCTTCCACAACTTCAATAGTAAATCTGCAGCGATTTTGGATAGTGCCACCATATTCATCGGTACGCTTATTGCTACAAGTGTTGATGAATTGATCGAGAAGGTATCCACTAGCAGAGTGGATTTCAACACCATCGAATCCAGCTTCTATGGCATTTAAGGCAGCCTGACGGAAATCCTGTATCAATTGTTTGATATCATCGACAGAGAGAGCACGGGGTGTTTCCTGTGGCAAACCTAAAATATTTGTTCCTTCATTAGCAACAGAAGATGGCGCTACAGATTGGATACCATTATTGTGTATAGCCAGGGCTGCTCGACCAAGATGCCATATCTGCATAAACATTACACCACCTCGAGAATGAACTTCATCAGTGATTTTTTTCCATGCTTTAATTTGCTCATCACTATAGATTCCTGGTCCGTGAGGGTAAGAGCCTGCAAGCTTGGTAATAAATGTAGCCTCAGATATCAGTAAACCACCTGGAGTGGCACGTTGAGAGTAGTAGTCTTTCATAAGGTCAGTAGGTACAGCATTTTCATCTGCTCTGAATCGAGTAAGAGCAGGAAGAACAATACGATGTTGCAGTTCATAGCTTCCAAGTTTAAGCGGTTCAAAAAGAGCAGAATGAGTCATGGTATCAATTTGTATGGTAGTGTTGTAATTGAACAAATTGGGAATAAAAGAGAGAGAGAAAGAAAGTTATGCTGGCGATTTTGCTCTTTTCAATAAAATTCGTCACCATCGAAATATGCAGTGTGACCACCCAATATTGATAAAAGAAGAATAAGCTTGGCTTTTGAAGCCCACCTCCTTGCCCTTTTGGCTTTGGCTTATCGGCTCCAAATGGCAAAATAAAAAATAACATAGATTGTTTTTAGTTAGACTGAAAATTAAAATAAAAGATTATTCATTTTATCTGTTCACTGCTGCATATCCTTGACAAGGCATCCTTGTAATAAATCTTCTTTTTTTTTTAAATAATTAGTTTTTGTAATTGAATATACCAGGATAAGTTGTCATAGCCAAATCAGAATAAATCATCATAAGTAGTTGAAAGTTATACTCTATTGTCCATGTTCGCTGGATTTACTAAACATTGAAATCAAATTATTTTTTTCTTTCCTTTATTGGCCAAGAACCCGTCATCCATCCTGAGCCACTTTGACCACAATTATTAGTGTAATATTTGATGGCTATAAG